>JAQGAY010000918.1:0-18415 GCA_034698085.1 Polydesmus angustus | reverse complement strand
TTCGTCTGTATAAGATCATTTATTCAAATTTTTTTCACATCCGAAACAATTCTTTTTTTATTTTTTTTTTAAAATCGTTAATTTAATCTTTCGCCAATTAATTTCTTTTGAACAAAAACAGAAGCGCCAAAATTATTGTCGATTGGATTGTTGTCATAGCCCAAAGCATTTTGTTCCACGCCGCCTCCTTCAAGGCTTCGTTACAACAAAGAAACACACGGATGATGGCATAACATTAATTCATAAAAGAAAATCTATCCCATTCAGAAAATATAAATTGTTCTCTTTATTGCTTTCATTTTTATAACCACTCAAAATGGTGGATAAATGGAGAGAGTGCGAAGAGACAAACTAAAACATTTTTTCCCAAATTTAATCCCGTTCCTCTATTATTATTTCTATTTATACTCATTGAATATACAACGAAAATCCTTCATCGAAATAAAAACATTAAAAAAGAGCTTACCGCCGCAAGCTTTTCGACTCTTCAACAACGACCATCTTTCTCCAACAACACCCTCGACGAAAATGAATTTTTGGATTCATTGCGCAACCAATCCATTCATAGCGCCTCCCTCGGCCCTATTACGTACTGCAGTGCTCAAGAGACCGGTCGAAGATCACGTAGAAAAAAATAAAATGTAAAATTAAATGGCCATTTTTTTTTTTTAATTTATATTATTTTAAAGCATACATGACAGACAACATACGTACAGTATGCTACATGTAGGGCCTATGGTACGAAAAATTGTGCACCTTTAACCTTCAATCATTGCAGTTCGTTTTAAGGTTTTGGTTGACAATTTGTGATTTAATTGTGTTTACATTGGCGGCAACTAAATAAAAAAATTGCTTTTTACTTAAAAAGAAAATTATTTTTTCGTTGGTGGAAAAAAAAAACCTTAAAAAAATTATCTGGAATTACCCAATGATTATTAAACATTCTTCACAAAATGTCCCATTTAAAAACATTCTCCAGAAAATAATTTGTAGAAAACACTTTCTCTAGTAAAAGTTCTGTAGAATTATATATTATAATGAAATATTCTACAAAAAATGTTCTGAAAAATCTGATCACCCATTGAAAAACGTTCTCCAGAAACATTTTCATTAAGGAGGCTCTACCATGCATTGTGCTGCTTAACTTTCTTGTCACACAAAGAGAAAATAAAGTTTAAATGATGCATTTATAATCTCTGCTGAGGTGGTTGACCTCAACTCAACTTTCAAAAAATCTCGATTTTTATAGTTCTCAGAAGAATTTACGACGCAAAAATATTTCTGCCTAAGGTTAACATATTCAAGTGATCATAAAATGTCGTTGAAATACATTTTACTCTCTGCGGTGGTTTCCTTCGCTCGTAGTAGTTGCAAATTTAAAATACCGGTAGTTCAAAAATATCTTTAAAAAAATACCCTCTCAAAACTAAATTAAATATAAAAGAAACTACCTTACGAAAATACAAAAAAAATAAAATAGAATGCTTTTAAAACAAAGTCTAGTGATAATTATTATCACAGTTCAATTATTGTTTTACTACGCAAGTGGCCAAGGATGCACGAGTTGCCATCAAGACTTAACCAGGGATCGCAAATGTTGTCAACGTTTCAAATTGTGCTGTTCCACCGACAACACCCAAGATGTTCAATTAAGTAAGTTCTAAACAAATTACTGTTGTTGAAAATTATAATTATTTTAATAGATCATTTTATTAAAGATGGGTTTCAACGACCAGGAATTTGTCCACCCGACAGATTTCCTCACGCCAATGTTACAGTTTGTTTACGAAGAACGTGCAATCAAGACAATCAATGTTCATTTTTTCAAAAATGTTGTCGATTTGGACTCACCCGTTGTTGCGTTTATCCTTTGTTTACATGAAAAATAATGAACTCTTATCCGTTTGAAAGAAAACTGTATCGGGCAAACGTTTTCAGCATAAGTGGAAACCGGATCCTTTTCCATTGGCTTCTAAATTTAAAAAAATAATAATAATAATGTATGTTACTAAATTACAATAAAAAGTGAAATGTACCTAAAAGACTGCTGTAAAATGAACCGTAAGTTGCACTTCCAGTAACAGCGCCAGGATCGGCTGGATTTTTCCTAATTGTTTCCACAGTAAATTCTTTACCATCTTTGCCAGGTCCGGTTACATCAACCTGCACGTAATGCCAGTCTCTTAAACTACGTAAAATAAAAATTTCTGAATTTACAAGTCAATATTTTAAATTTTTGAAGATGCAGTACTTGGGGTTGGATATTAGACATCCTTGAACTCCATTAAATCCGATATTATGGCCGGCAATTGCCGCAGCCGCCATTGTATTAACATTATTCGGAGCTAAGGGGCATAAATCTCTAACTGAACCTTCAAATAAAATTTGTGCTTCTGTAGTTCCCATTTCAACGTTTGCTAGTTTTCCTGTTAATTTAAAACTACTCGGGTGCTTTGTCATGGTTACTTTTAAACCCTTAAAAACCGTATTGAAAAATTAAATACCGTATACTGTACAATAATGATATTCAAACAAAATATTCAGTAAAATTTATATACTTTCAAGGTTCCTCGATCTGCCATTTTTTTGATATCTTGAGCTCCCCAAAGAGCACCGCTGGGAATGTAAACACCATAATTTGTATCCAATTGTCTTAAGCTGTTTTCAATGCTTACATCAGCTAGAGCAGTTGGCGAACCAATCTACGAATTTATTAGAGTAATTGCCGCCAAGAACCTACTTAATTACAAGAGTTTTACCATTAAATCACAATGTTTTAATATTTGGACGCCATATTCAGCTATTATACACGGATGGGCCACTTCAATAATTAACTGACATTTTCTATTAACAAATAAATTATTAGTGTTAATAAAACCGTAATAATACAGGATATACCTGGTATGAAACTTTGATAAATCTTCTAAAATTAAAGATTTATTCAAATTGCTTTCATAAAGCACTTTTAAGTTACGGTTCCAGATAAAAGCAAGTTCAAACCTAGAATCGTCGACAATTTTATCCACAAGAAATTGACCTAAACATAGAAATAAGCTGCTTAATAAAAAATTTCCGTTACAGGCTTTCAAAATAAATATACCTAAATTTCCATAACCAATTATTCCAATTCTTCGTCTCATAATTGTAAATAAAATGATTTACAATGTACGAATAAAGCTAATGTGTATCGACAAAAATGAATTTAAGATTTTAAGCACAATAAACGACCTTTTAACAATCTGTTATCTTGCATTTGACCTTCACTGACCTACTTTTAATTGAAAATATTGGTGTTAAGTGTCAAAAAATCTTAAGCTAAAATAAACTGGTGCTATGCTCCTGTACGTCGTTGGTACCCCCTTGGTTATACCACGATCTATCGATATACGTTATACGATAAATATGTACAACACTAGTCATTTGTAGATTTTTGTGTACCGCTCTTTGATTTTAAAGTTACGAATAAAAATTACGCAATTTAAATTGAATCATATTTTAAAATAAAAAGAAATACAAAATAAGCCTGTAAATCATTAAATATTTAGCATCCCGATATATCTTTTCGATTTTTACGATACCATCTCGTTTCGAGTGGATCAAAACCTTGTTCTTTGCATCCAAAACACGCCCACGACGGAGTTTTAGCCATATAATCCAACGAAGTAAAACTTTCGGTTCCACCAGACAAATAATATTTTTGAATCAACTCGTGAAATTTCGAATAATCGATCCAAGTCCACCAAACGCCATCAACTTTGAACTAAAAACAAGAAATAACTTAATAAAATTCACGAAATTTTTAAAAAACAATGTTAAACCTTTTTATTAGCCAGTAAAATGCAGTTCGAATGTTCATGTTCTGAAGCGATCTCGTAACCAGTTAATTTGTCGCATAAAGCAGTAACAAAATTTAACACCTCTTTATGCCATGGAATATTTTCCATTGTTAATTTGGTTCCGTTTGTAGTTCCACAGTACGTTACACCCTAACAAATATTTTACGTTTGATAATATTTAAAAACACAAAATAATAGTAATTACATGAAATCAAAAACACCTACCTTCACTTCAATGAAATCAGGATTGCCTAAAGAAACCAATTTCGCGTAATCTTCAATATTTTGAACGTTCCATTCTTTCACCAGAGTTAATCGATAAACTGTTCTTTGCCCCTACATAAGTATAAACAATCAATTAGTAAAAGAGCACTAAAAGGAAATGTTGTATTATTACCTTTTCATTAAGAGCTGTAAGACTATCTAAAAATCTTGGCCAAAAATCTCTAAACAACGGTCTATCTATTTTTTTCAGGCTTTCTTTAGTACTTGCATCAACGCTCACGTACATTTGAGTAACAGGAGAAAGATTTCTAATTAAAAATTGTAAGCGTTAATATACCGGTATTATACTAGTTTACGAATTTCAGTAGAGTTAAAAATATGAATCACCGAATAGCATCAGGAAATTGGGCATTAGTCACTAGAAATGAAGAAATTTGCTGCGTGTGAAGAAGTCGTACAAATTCATTGATTTCTGGATACATAATCGGTTCACCAACCAAAGACAAGGCACAATGTTGAACTTTCATAGCTTCTTTCATTCTTTCTTCCTTTACTCCTGGTACGCCTATAGAATTAATTGCCAAAAACATTAATTTTAAAGTTCTCAAAAGAAATTATTCTAATCTGCACCTTTAAATTGCTTAATCATTTGATAATGTCCTTCTAAAGCCTGCTTGAAAATATTTTCTGGATTGTCCATTTTCCATTTCCATTCAGTTCCAACTGGATTAGTATGATGTCTAAAAAAATAAGAACTGAACGGTAACGACCATTTCAAATGTACTGTATTACTTTTAATTCATACCTCCAACAAAATACGCATTTATTAGCGCAAGCTAAACTAGGAGTGGTTTCCATGCACCTGTGGCTCTCAATACCATAAAAAGTATGCTTATAACAACCGCCCCGACCTCTCAGCATAGACTATAATTACGTTAGAAACGATTAAAACTATAAACTTATAAATTATTTTTTAAATACTGTAGTATCAAACCTTAGTCCATCTACACAATTTAACACCAGAATGAGTACCCACGAGGTGATAACCTTGCTTCGTTAAAGCTTCTCTTAGTTCCGAAGTTATCATTTCTTTAGGTGCTTCTTCCTGCGAATTCATTTCCACTTTCGATAAATTCTAAATAAATATTACAAACAGTTGCTTGATAAAATTAATGCACGCATGATTTAACAAAAAACTTGCATTTTTTTGTCGACTTTTAGGATTGGTAATTCCTAAATCTTCAACATCTAAAACTCCATTCTCTAAAGAATCATCGTTTTCTTCTTCACTCGAGCTTTCAAATTTATTGTCAGCGTTTTCATCAGACGAGATACTTTTTGCGTTCGCGATTTTCAAAATTTTAGGATTATTTAACGTTTGAAGCAGATTTTTCTTCCAACAATTAAAATCCCCTTGAAGACCTTATCAAAAAATAAACAATCAGTAGTTATATTAGAAAGAACTAAGTTAAAACGTGTACAGTACCTCCGTTTTTACTAGCAGAAACATCATCATTTCCTAAACCTAAAGGTAATATTTTTGTTGCATTCAGTCTCGTGAACCATCGATCCACATAGCGCGCAACTCGGTTATAATCTTTTCCATAAGACGAATCGCCCAATCCAAAAACTGCATACTTCATGCCATTCAATAAAAATTTATGCATCCTGAAGTCGGTGACGGTATCGTGCAGCCATTTATAAAACCAAGTCGCAGAAGCTGCGGGCTTACCATCGGTAAATGTGCTCAAGATAAAAATATATATCCGCAATTTTCCTGACTGAAATACATTGTATAGTTATGTTTTAAATCAGCATCAACCTTATAATAAAATACCTCCTGAACTTCAAGTGGAAGTTCTTCAGGATCGTATGATTGCAAATCTAATACTTCTACGTTAAATTTGGAGTTTTCTAATAATTCCTTTGAAAGTGTAAGTGCCAAGTTCTAAAAATAAAACAATACTTTTTAATAATTCTTATCTAAAACAAAGCAAAATTATTTATCACCTTTCCTTTTCCAGAATTACTTCCATATAAGATTCTCAAAACAACATCACTCTTACAATCACTTTCTTTTTGGCTAGTCTCACTATTAACTTTTACTACAGTTTGTACGTCACTCTTTAATTAAAATTAAGCTTCATTGATTAAACAAAGACTGGAATAAACGAATACAGTTGTAACAGTACAATGCATGTAGCCTACTTACATTAGAAATGGGTACCAAACGTTTACGTTGAAAAATTAAAATCGCAACGGCAGTTGAAACCCCAACGCAAAAGGTTGCAAATCCATACTCTCCGTAAAATAAACTTATTAACCAATCCATTTCTAGTTTAACATAATAAACAAGTATTAAAATGTAATTAATAAATTGAGAAAAATAGTACTGCGATCGTCTCCCTAAAGAACTTTAAAATACAAAGCCACGTGCGTCACTCAGTGTTGTCAGATCAAAAAATGAAAAGTGTTGTCACTGAGAGTTTTGGTCCCCACAATATTTTTTTCTATTTTCCAAAAAAATGGTTACACATCCACTTTAAAATATTTATTAGGCTACTCATAAAGTACTGTAATTTAATAATGAAGCATATTTCATCCTTTTAAACGCAAAGTATAAGTCAAAATCTATCTAAATTTCTAATACCGGTAGCTCTTTAAAAATTTATTCCACTGTATACCTGTTTCGATTTTATAATAAAATAACTATATGTACATGCATTTCGACGATTTTTAATAAATTTTCGAAATTTCGTGATGCAGCAAATGTTAAGTTGTGCAATTGCATCACAATTGTAGCATAGTTACTGTACTATAATTATTGTAGCTTAAATAATTTTGCTAACATGTTAGCAAAATGATGTCCTAATTAAACACACATACAAAAAAAAAACACGAAAGTAATTTATCAAAAAAAAAACTGACCAATAAATTGTATTTCGTTCATAGTTCTTTTAATTTTTTTATTCGCCTCTTAATTCTTTAATAACACGCAAAAGCAAACAGCCACTTATGTTTCAATTTTGTTAAGAATCGTATAATGGAGTCGCATTAAGGCCAATCGTCAAACTGAGAAAGGGTAAAGGAAATAATAGGTAGCCTACTCATTGTTTTAATTCAATCTAAACCAAATAATAAAAGCTATTAAATAATTATACTGTATTTCTTTTTAAAAAAAATATCAACTGCATAGTAACCTACCGAAGTTTAAACAAATGCGCGTTATTTATACAGCTGTTGTAAAATTTTAGCTTATTTCTCTGTAGTACAATCAGTCAAAGCTCTGCTCCACATTAAAAATTTTCATAAACATAATTTTAGGTTTTTTAGATGATTTGATATCGCAGAAAGGAGCTCAAATCTCTTTCGAATATGAAATTAGTCGTTTCAGGTTTTAACCAATTAAATGAGAAACTATTTTCAATAAATCAAATTAATTTCTTTAAAAAAATTATTGCTTGTACAAATATGGGAAATAACTGTACGAAGATTTTGAGGAAATAATTACAAAAACTAATGGAAGGAGTAACTACTTGCAAAATCCACAAGGCAAATTAATCACAATATTTTTTTTTATATGGACAAGTACTGTCCTCGAAACTGTCCTTTTGATCTCACTAGATTTTCTCGCTGTAAACATAACTCTGTTCAACATTACCTAAAATGTTCACTGACTAATCGCAAGAACGTCTGATCGCTGTGAACATAATTTTTATTGTTTATTATAAACCTATCGATTTTTAATCTTGAAAAAGTTGAGGAGGAGGTTAATAGGAATGTCAACTTACAACCTTAATGATACCAGAAAAAAAAAACAAGTTTGGGCAGAAATAGTAATTTCATCTTTCATTCCCAGGCAAAAAGTTAATAAGTGGAGTAGAAAATAAGAGGTTTAGATCAGCAAAGAATGAATAAAATATGGGGGTTGGAGAGATTTTAAATATCGTACAAAAAAGACGATAGAAAATGTTACTTAAATCTCGAAGTTCGGGGACCCCAAGATACTGGCTTTGCAGTAGTTTCAGTAGTAGGTGCGTCTCCAAAAGATGGAAATTCGGTGCTGCTAGTTGTATCTGGAACCTTTTGCTCCCACGGCCCACCTTTTACTACAAATCCTGGTTGTTGAATTGGACGTGCATTTTCATCCTGATGGCGACTAGGTGCCATATATTGACGCATCATTTCATTTTCAGATAAATCTTGCAACTAATTTTAAAAATTAAAATTTTGAAATTTAAACGTAATTAAACAAAGGACAAATTTTTATCAATTACATATTCCTCTTCCAAATTTTGCAAATGTTCCTTAGCGTCCATTACTTGTTCTTCCATTCCAGTTATAACCACTAAATCAGGATTTTCATCGGTATCACGTGGGAAGCGAATATCAACTTTATACTCGTCCATAATTTTGTGAATGTTGTAACCTTTTGCACCAATAAGACGAGAGTGAACTTGGTGATTTATAACCACTTGTTCAGTCACCATATCCTCCTATATTAATTACAAAAATAATAATAAATTGCATGTTAAATATTACATTAATTTGAATGTACCAATTTAGAAACTATTTCCAAAATAGCATCTCGCGCAGCTTCTGCCTTTTGTTCATACCCTATAATCGTAATTACATTCTCTGCTGAATCTCCTTTCTCTGGCAATTGAATTTGCACGTCATATTCTTGACGAATTTTGGTAATAACGGCTCCTTTACGACCAATAATTTTGGGGTGATACTTAGGATCAACTTCCACCGCCAGCTTAAAGCTTCGAAGCACCTATTTCAAAACATACCGTAAATTACACGTTAATTTAAAGATGGAAAGTAAAAAGCATTACTCTATCTTGCGCATCTTTTTCCAATTGTTCAACTCGTTCTGCAATTGCTATTTTAGCTTGAGCCACGTTGGACGGAGGACCGCTGATGGTAATAGCGTCACTTTTCTCGGTAACTGGAGGAACCGTAATGTTCACGTCATACGCTTCCATCATTTCCCTTACGTCCTTTCCCCTTAAACCAATAATGAATCGATGATAATCAAAAGGTACCGCCATTTCTTCTGTTACTGGAACATTTCGCTAAAATATTTTAAATAAACTTAATTCCAAATTTAAATAATTAAATTTATATTATGTAATAACCAATAACGTCTCTTTAGCCTTTTCACAATTTTCAGCTCGTCCTTTAATTTTAATCAGGTCTCCCTTCTTTGGTTCTATAAATTCATTTTCTCCGCAGTTGACACCATACTCATCTCCATTCACCGGTACAATTACTTCACCATTCACATGACTTCCATCTTAGGATAAAAAAATTAAAAATAAATGTAATTTTATATACGTTATAAATAAACATTTAAATAAATTTTACCATATTCCTCTCTGGTTTCTCTGTCAGGAAACTTGATCTGCACATCGAACTCTTGAGTAATTGCTTGAACTTTCGAACCTTTTGAACCCATTACAATACGATGAAACTTTTGAGGAATAATGCATTCAATTGTCACTTGTTGTTCCTGCGTTTAACGAAACATAAAATCTTAAATCGTTGAAAACAATTAACAACAATTCATAAAAAACTTACTAAATCGGCAACAATGTCTAATATTTTCTGTTTAGCCCCCTCCACAAAATTTTTGGCACCTTTAAGAATGACAATATCGCTAGGAACCCCGCTTCGAGGAAAACTTGCAGTCACCCCGCCGAATTCTTCAGCAATATCTCTCAACACCTGTCCTCTTCTGGCTACAAAATGACGATGATACTTCGGATCAACTTTAGTTTCAATTTCGACAACATTATCCTATTCCAAATTATAAACCATAACAATATTAATTGCAATACAAGAGAGAAATATATAACGAAGATATACCATGCTTTTCACTAACGATTCCAATTCCTGTTTGGCTTCGAGAACAGCTTCTTTTTTACCCATTATAATAATAGATTCCCTATCCTCGTCATTATCAGTTGGGAAAATAATTCGCACACCGGTTTTGTCCCTAACCTTGAAGTTTAAAACAGAACATTGTAAATGGCTTATACAAAAATTATTATATTTATCTATTCACTTTTTTAATGTTAACACCGTTTCGGCCAATTAAAAACTTGTGATGTTCTGGTTTAGCTCGAATTTCAGCAGTAAAACTTGACAGCTGTTTCTCATTAGTTAAATCAACCAATTGTTTTTTCGCTTTATCAACGTCATCTTTAGGCCCTCGAATTGTAACTTTATCGCTTCCCATTCCTTCTTTTGGAAAAAAAATCTTGACGCCGCCACATTCTTTCATAATCGAATGAATTAATCTTCCTTTCGTTCCAATAATCGAATTGTGAAATTTCGCTGGGATAATGATATCAGTGGTCACAACATTATCCTTTTAAAATTTTAAATTGTAAAATAAAAATCTCGAAAAATTTTGCATTTCAAATTAAATAAATACCAGATCGTTCTGAATAGCCAGAATTTTCGCTTGAGCTAATTCTACGTTAGCCTGCTTTCCAGTGATTACTATCACATCCGAATCGCTTCCTTCAGCTGGTAATCCAATTTTTGTACCAGTTTCGTCTCTAATCTAGAAACAATACAGAAAATATTCTTATTTTAATGGCTTTTCGACATTCTGTCCTTTCATGGTTCTGTGTCGCCACGACCGGGTGTGCTTAAATAATATATGAAACCTATTGTAATAATTGTAACCGGTGGAAATAAATCAAATCAAATATTTAAACAAATCAAATCTTTAAACAAATCAAATATTAATTTTAATCACTATTTCAATACCTTTTTTATATTGGCACCTCCTTTGCCAATAATAAACTTATGGAACTGTTTGTAAATAGGCACTTCAAGTTTGTAATAATTTTCCATCATTTCTTTGCTTATGTTAATTAAATGACTGCAACACATTTCAACATCCTGCATAGGACCACGAACAGTAACTGCGCTGCTTTTATCACCTAAAATATTTTATTCATAATTTTATTTCTAAAATAACAGCAATTTTAATTTGAAGCGTCCTCACAAACCTTGATCAGGAAAAGTGATGTTCACTTGGTTAAACCGATCCCTAATATCGCGAATATTTTCTCCTTTAGTACCGATTAAAGCACGATGAACTACTTGGTCAATTATAATAGATTTGGTAACTTCATTTTCCTAAAAAATCGATCAACTATTAATAAATTATTCTTTAAAAACCACAAAAAGTGATAGTTTGAAAACAATTACAATTTTCTTAGCCATCTCCAATAATTCCTGTTTTACTCTTGCGACTTCAGCTCTTCCGCCTTCAATTTGAATGATGTCGCTACTTTCGTTCGATGGAACGCTAACCAATACTTGAGTGTCTTGCTTAATTCTTTTAACTAAAAAAAAAATCGTGGTCAATCCTAATTCGCTCAAGATAGAAATGGGTTACACACAAATACTTACTATTAGCACCATTTTTTCCAATGATATGTTTATGGTGTTTCGGATTAATTCGAATTTCCTCATGAGTGAGTCGGCCCATAACGTCTTCAGCCATTGCTTTCAATCTTCTCTGAGCTTGATGAACCACTTCGGATGGACCTTCAATGTTGATTTGATTACCATTTTCATCAAATTCCACATGAACCTTAACAAGAAATAAACTTAATTTTTTCGCAAATTAAAGTTTAATAGCTTAGAAAACCAACATCTTCCAAATCATCGGTTAGTTGCCTAATGTTTTCCCCTTTTCTGCCGATCAGATATTTATGTAACCAACTTGGTGCAACAACAACAGCTTCAATTACACTGTTGGCCTGTAATTTGCATTTGTTTTTTTTCATTAATTTTGAACTTCAAAAGAGAATCTTTATCTACTACTTGCCTTAGCATATACAAGGGTTAAAGCTGTTCCTAATTTCTCTTGTTCACCTCGAAGGGTTATTGTATCAGATTCATCGCCAAATCCTGGCATCTCCACAGAAACACCCGTTTGACTCATTATTTCTTGAATTCCTGTTCCTCTTCTTCCCATGATATGCTTATGCTGATTCTTTTTCACGTTTACCTGCACCACCGTACACTTCCGGCTCTAAATGAATACAGTATTAACGCTAAAATAATCAACAAAAAAAAATACGATCTGCTAATAGAAACAAACCTTTTCATCTAAAATTTTCATAATGATATCCTTCGCTCTCATCACTGCTTCTTTATCCCCAGCAACTGTGATTTCATCTTTGTTAACGCTCTGTGGTGGAATGTTGATCCGCGCCCCAGTTTCAGCTGCAAGTTGACTTAATTTATCCCCCCAAATGTGCAAATAAAATGGATGATAGATCTTAGGAATTGGCAATCGTTCAAAAGCTAATTTAGCCTAAGTTAAAGATGTTTTCACAATTAATTTCTTAATTACAAATTTCAAAACTCATAAAAAAAACATACCTGTTCATCCGATCGAATTTGTATTTCATGCCTGGCTTTATCAACGTTTTCTTTGGTGCCGATTATCTTAATAATATCTGAATTCTCATCAACACGAGGAATAGAAATTTTCGTAGCAGTCGCGATTTCCAAATCTTTAAGTAGCTTTCCATTTTTACCCATAATAAATCGATGATGATCTTTCGGAATTGAAACTGACACCATAGCTTGCGTTTGTAAAGAGTTGATAATCATCCTTCTCGCTTCAGCGACAGAGTGTTGTTTTCCAGTCACTAAGATGGTCAGGGATTGATCTTTTGCCAAACTGATTTCAATGTGAGCACCAGTTTTTTGCATTATTTCGGCACAGATTTTAGCCTGTTCTCCTTGTCCCCCGAACTGTTCGTTAAATTCTTTGTAACGCCTTTCTTCGACAGGCACATTAAATACCTAAATACAAAATTAAGTTAAGAATTCATAAAAGTTTTAACGTATTTAAATTTTTTTTGGAGATAGAGTGAATCAAACCTGAGTTATAACAGAACGATTGACTTTCATCTTCTCGCTCCATTGGCCCATCATAGATTGTTGCATGTCGTTAGTGCTACTTTCGGGAAGTGCAGGAAATACTTCGTCGTAACTGTAGGTGGGTTCGTAGACTTCACGGTCAACACCGACCATTCCGCTGCTCCCAGCCTCCTCCATTACGTCCGTGTTCTGATTCATAACCGATTACTCGTTCCGAGTCGACGCAGTACGACTTAAAAAGAAATTTAAAAAAATAGCAAAAAAATTTAAAAATTTCATAATTTAATTAAAACCTATTTCGGTAAATTTTCACAATTTGTAAAAATTCTAATAAACTTTCCGCTACACAATTGTATATATTTGACAATAGACACTAAAAGTAATAATAAAATATTGCAAAACATCTGTGCTAAAATATTTTATACCGGTATCGCAAATATCTTGTTATTTTATGTTCTTTAGTAAAACGTGGCAAAATAATTTTTTTTGCCAACGTCAGCAATTAACATAACTTCAGTTTAGACTATAGCCTACTTATTTAAAATATAAACATTTTATGAAAAGCGCTACCGATAAAAACATCGTGATAAAGCAGAAATCAACAGTCGCTTTGATGAATGGGGAGACTTAATACTGTACACTACCAATGTGCGAATTCTAATAATTATGTTGCTACTGGTACTCAGAATTTTACATGTAGATTTGACTCTGAAAGCAAGTTCACAACCATTTAAAATATTTTATTAAACTAGGTCACTATCAAACATTCCAAAGCAAACATAAACCTCTGCGAATTGTTATTATTTTTTTTTAAAGAAAATCTAAACAAGAAAAATAACAATTACCATAAATAAAATTTTCTTTAAATAAAATTTCAATACGTATTTTTTTAAAATTCAAATTAGTTTTACGACGAGTAAAAATGCAAACTGAAGTTTTTTAAACTATGCATCGCAACCTATAAACACATTGACGATCTATTTATAAATATTAATATTTATGGTACTAATAACTGTCTGGCATTCTACACTTTATTCCTCAAATAACACTACTGATAATAAAAAAAGATGATTATATAATTAATAGTTATTATACACAATAAATCTTGGGAGTAGGAAATTATTTCCTTATTTTAAAAGAGTCTTTACTACAACTCCTACGTGACGATGAATTTCACGTTGCAAATAAATGCTTGCCCATATGTAAATACTTAAAATAACAAAATAGAGTACCATATAAATCTAAATTAAAATAAACAATAAGTTATGCGGTTAATTTCTGAGAAAATGGTTCTGAATAAGCTAGAAAAAGTGTCGTCTACGTGTCAGGCAACTATAAACAGGGAGTTCAGCTTAACGTGGCATAAGAGCGCCTAACGATACAAAGTACGAATGACGTCTAGTTAAGTGCTTTACTCACAGTACTGGTTCCGAAAATCCGTCCTAAAATGTAAACTTTCTTTGTGATTCTTCCAGTTTGGCGTAGACTGGCTCTAAACAATGATATTATTAAGAATTTAATTAAAACTTTCAAAAACTAATAAATAACGAATATAAAATAGAATTTCTTCAACTTACTACAAATAAACCAATCGTCCGAGCATGAACTCGTGCACTCTGATCAGTGTTTGCGTGGCTGTTTAAAGAAGGATTTGCTAAAATGAGAAATGATCAATTACTTTTTTATTATTCTATAAATAAGATAAAATTCCAACTTATGTTTTAATCCATTTAAACAAAATTGTTTTATAAAAAGTAATATCAACATAAAATATTCAGTTTATTTTATTTAACATGCAAAATTAAATTAAATAAATTGAATATAAATCTCCTTTTAGATATTTACATAAATTGTGCCTTCAGCTTTGATTTGTGCTTTCAGAGTATATCACAACCAACGTACATAGTACTACAGCGTATCGGAAAAGCTCCCCGCTAATTTCAAAAACGATAAAAACGTAAGATAAGCTTTAAAAAATTGTTTTTTTTTCCTTTATTTATATGCATTTCGGAATTTTAAAGCAAAATAAATTAAACGTTGTGTAATGATTACTTAAATCAAGACTGTAGTGCCCTACTAGTTAGTGACTTCCCAAATAGAGAAATTTGCATTTCAATACTGAATTTCGAAAAATTGAAACTACATAATTATTCCAATACATAATATTTTATTAATAATCATCATTATGCACAAATTTTCTACTTTTTTGTATGATCTTAAAAAAATCCAATTTTAACCGTAAAACAAAAAAATCAATAATTTCGAGGTTAAAAAATTCAATTATGATACAATATATAATTGTAAAAACAAACGAAATGAAAAGCAAAAAAAAAAAACAATTATTAAAAACCACCGTAATTATTATGCGCACAACCACAATAAAAGTTTAAACATTTTATCATGCAAAAACAATTGTAGAATTATCGTATTGATTTTCAAAAAAATCAATCTTATTTAAATTAAAAAAACTTCTTTTTTTCGTAATTCTCTAATTAGCTAAATGTATGGAATGTACGAGAATTGTTCACAATTTACTTCTCGTGTGTGTGCTGTGTATACATATTGTTATTTAAATAACAAACAAGTCCAATAATTGACAAAGACATAAACAAAAATTAGTTAATTTTCTATACACAAATCTCCGATCACAAAATTGGAGTGACAAAGAAATAGTAATTAGTAATAATATTGTAAACAAACAAGAATTACTTCACAAGCATAGCCTAATTCTATTAAAAACTAAACGAGACTTTTAAAGATATTGAATCATTATAATATTTAAGAACAGAATAAATTCCCAAACTAAAATGTTAAACTAGTTTTACTGCCAATGAAATGCGATAAATTTTGAAAAACCCTGTTAAGTAACTGTTGAAATAAAAAATAAAAATTAGTCTTATTAGATAAATAGCTGGCAACAGTCTTAAGTTGGTCTTTGCCAATGCAAACATGTCCTTTTTGCCCAAAAATTAAATCTTCACCACATTTTAAAATGTTTATGTTCAATTAAATGGCAAATTTAGGATTAGTTATTAAGTGTTGTTCGAGGTTCCTATTTCAGATTTTCGTTAAGATGGCATTCTATACTTTCCAGTTTTAAGTAGATTCACACGTCATTTGTACCAATATTCCATAGGCAGTCGAGTTTTAAAAAATAATATATAAAAAAGTTACTTGACGCTACTTAATAAAAATAAAAAGGAAAGCGATTAAATTCGATTGCGTATAAAATATGGTAAACCGTTTAAATGAAAATTCAAACAAAGTAATTTATAATAATAATTATATCCTCCTCATTTCTTTCTATTTTTTGAAATAATAAAAATTTGAAGTAAAATTATAACAAAACTAAAAAAAAAAAAAAACCTCTTCCAAACATGGAAGTGTAAATAGTGTACCCAAACTCATTGAATACGCTGACGTTTTGTTAGTTTAAAATAAAAACGTTTCTTACACTTCCCATCCTGCATTATTTCTCCGTTATTAGCTGTTATCTGTACATTTTCTTCAAGTGTACATAGAAAATATACATAGAAAGATTTGTGAAATTTGACTATCAATAAAAAGTCTACTTGACCATATCAAAAACTTAAATTATGTCTTGCCAATATGTTAGGTAAAACTACAAAAAAAAAAAATTAAAATAAAATAAAAATTATAAAAGCAAAATTGGCACTATGTAAATATACATTCATGATGAAAACGCGAGTAAAAGAAACTAAGGCAAAAAAAAATGTATAAAAATGCGTATCTATAAAAAAAACAATAAGCTAAATAAATGTAATATAACATTTACACAAATTAAGCCATTATACAATCATGAATTAAAATTAACCCTTACTAGGAAAAAAATAGCAGCGTTTTGAAATGAAAACAAGAATAATTATGGTAGCTACGCGATTGACCAGTCATCTGACTGAAATTGTCTGGGATGCTGATGGCACCAGTGACTTCCGGGACAAGTTTCAATTATAGGGTTATGATTGTACGCAGCTTCAATATTCTACATCTGAGTTAAACGACGCCAATAACCGACAATTAAACACCAATTAAACAATCGAAGAGAAAAAATGAATCATTTGATCGCATTATTATTATTATTCTTATTAAGGTGTGTATGTGTCTTTTTGTCAGTAGCCATATTGAAAAGATGCGGAGAAAGCAGTTTGACCAAGAAAATGATTCGAGATAAAAAGATGTTTCAAAGAAGTTGAATAACTACTGCGAGAAGAAAATAATGGGCTGAGGAGCAACATAAACATCTCAAAAATTGCGAGATTTGCTAAATAAACAAGTGATCGAGTCGTTAAAATCTAGCAAATCTCATTTATGTTTTTAAGAATATTTTCAATAATAATCTTAAAAAAGAAAACTTTAGAGATGTAAACATTTTCAACTTATCTTATTATTAGAGACTATTGAATAGAGGCAGTTTGACATAGGTTTTTGACGGTGGGAGAGAAAGAGAGTGGTGCTTAGAATGGGTTCATGATTATGGCACTCAATCAGTATCTCTTCACTAATCTTTTATCATTATTAAATATTCAACCGCGAAGGCACAACTTGTATTTTTTCGCCTAATTTGGTCCATTGGCTAATCATAGAATTGAAACGATACTTATTTAAACTAGAATTATAATGCAGATAATATTGTGGAGAACTTATTGCTCTCAAGTGTTTAGGTTTTAACTAAATTTCAAAAATCTTGCAGAACTATTAATTTGCTAAGTGAAAAAAAAGTGCCATGGCAACCTTTCGTCCCTTCTCTCCGCAATCGAGTCTCAAATTTCGATATCTGAGCGCATACCAAGGATGAAGAAAATGGTAAATTTAGAGAATTCAAAAGATTAAGAAAAAAGATTACTATAGTCTGTAATGCCGCAGTTAGCATTGTTGCTGGTCATGAATGAAGAAAGATGTGGAGAAAAAAAAAGATAATGAAGTTGCTTTTGGGGATGATATTTCAAAATGATTGATTAGTATTTAGCTGCTTCAAGAGACACTTGAATAGAAAGATATAATATGTATATGACGACGTTTCCTCCAAATTGATCATCTACAGCTGACCCCCATATATATAGAAATATATGCAACCTCAGCTCACACTTTATATACATCTAGCGATGTAGTTCTATATATATATATTTATGTATATGCGGATACCTAATAGGTCAACGTAGAGTCGTCCCACTCAAGTTCTCCCCGTACACCACCTTTTGTTTTAGTTTCTGGTTCTTCTTCTGAACAACTGTCGTTTTCATCCCGATAGCTGCAACTTCCTTCGTCCGAGCTGTCACTGTCGTCATCTTCGTTTAAAGGCCGGGTTTCCCTATCTTCACTTTCAATTTGCTAATAATATTCAAAAACATAATATTAATTAACAACAAATAAACACAACAAATAAACGCAACAAATAAACGCAACAAATA
>JAQGAY010000917.1:0-18425 GCA_034698085.1 Polydesmus angustus | reverse complement strand
TTTTATTTTAGTAGCGACAACATCATTTAAGCAAGTGACAGCGAAATATTTGGAAATGACTAATATTTTGATTTGGAATTTTAGACTAACCTTTTTATTTTTAACGCACTTCGTTGGAAAATCAATTTTTCACGTCATGATTTCGCGTCACCAGGCGATGGTTAATGGTTACTAGTCAAAGCTTAACGGCGAGTTTATTAATTCGATTGAAATTTTATTTAAAAATAAGTAAATTAATCTTGGCGATATGAGGAAAAGGAAGATCGTCGTCTTTGTAGTCAATATAATTATTATGTTTAAAATGGTGAATGAACGCTTTATTTCTATTTATTTTGCGAAATGGGCAAATAGTAAAGACAATGTAATCGCCTGAGTACATGTAGGAAAGAAATAAAAAAAAAAAAAGCAGTCACTGCTTATCGGAGGTAATTTCCATTCAATCATTGTCTAAGCCTACAGTATTTCCATAAATTATAGAAAGTTAGAGTAAGTTTCCGTTGTTAAAGCGTATTTTTTCTATTTTATTTCTGTTCTAGTGCATTAGCCAAACTGGCATAATATTATTTTTTTTAAAAACAAAAGGAACCTTTACATGATGCATGCATGACCCACAAATCAAACAGATCTATTCGTGTAGGTTGGAAACTTTTAGAAGAAGAAAAAAAAGCGATTGTAAAATAAGAAAACTGGTTAGCTGAATATAATATGCTTCGTGTGTCCCACATATTTGAATTTACTTCTTAGAACTAATTGTAATACATATAATTAGAAAACGCTTTTTTGCCCTTTAATTTAACGATTAAAATCTTCAATTAATGATTGATGCATTTCTAATTTTCTTTTATTAATGCCTTAATCAAAATAGTAAATTTTAAATAAACATTTTTTGAAAAAGTTGTTTTGGCATCTTTTACGTTGTTCTACTTTGAAGAAGACTTGTGATAGTCGTAGTTTCATTCACAGCTTTAATAATAATTATTTTATTGCGGTCGGGATGCTTATTGTCGTGCTTAAGGGATTAGAATAATTTTTGTTGTGTCTGATCTAATAAGTTAAAATAATAACGAAAGGAAGTTAATCATTGTCGCAATTACGATAATGGCGCAGCATACTGTATTTCATTTATACAAAACAAAAATAAATAAATAAATAAAGAACAGAACTGTTTAAGGAAGCTAGTTTGTAGGTCTGATTGTCAATTGTTTGTTGGTCTTCCTGAATTTTTAGGAGAGGGTGTAACGCATCATCAATAAGTCTATATTATTAATTATTTTACGAGTGCATGTTGTTATTGTATTTTTACTATTATTATTTATTTAATTTAAAATTTGTGTCGATTATTTTAAACGACAATATTACATAGGCGTATGAATTGACAAGTGAAACAATATAATAATTATGTTAATAATGGTTATCGAAATGTTACATTGTCACTTTATTTCGGTAGCCTACCGTACTGTACATTCTTTGATTACTATCTCCAACTTGAGAGTTGAATCGCATATTAAAATATATTCTTAACGATGATTGTTTTCTCAAACAAGTTCTCCTAGCTTTGTAACGTTCATTAAGAGCACGCATGACAGAAATCACTATGATGGCCTTTCTCAAATGGACATGTACTGACTGTATTTAGTTTCTTGTTTTTAATTTTGCTCTAGTGTTTTTTCGCACTTCGTGTCCCTCATTTTAAATTATTATTATTGGGGAATACAAAGTTGCAAAGCTAATTCGAGAATTAACATGCGAATTACAGTTGTCGATTTTTTTAATTTTAAATATATTCATTTTTAAATTTAAATAAATACGAAAGTTGTTTCGTAGTTGAATTTGATAGATTTAGAATTTTTTTTTTTAAATAAATTTTGTTGCTTGGAATTTACAATTTAAAAGCTAATCAGATTGATTAATTTTATTTTTTGATAATTAGTTTACTTTTTAGTACCTGAAAGACCAGCTTGGAAATGTGTATTTTTAATTTTATGACTTGTAGAATAAAATGGAAACTTTAAAATGAGGAAAAATTACCGTATAATAAACGACTTTAAAAAGTAGTTTAGTTCTTCTTAAAATGTATTTGACTATTTTAAAAGTTTGCATTTACATTTTATAATAATTAATACTGTAATTTTCTATTGAACCATTGAAAAAAATTTGATTATTTTCTAGATTAATTTTTAACATTGTGTTATCATTATTATACGAGACAGGTTTAGGACTGAGTAGTACATGTACATTATTTCTTTTTCTTTTATTTGTCAATCACGCATTGTTTAGTTTTTTTATGACACATAATTGGGGCAATTCTCAAAGAAAGTTCAGATAGGAAACTGAGGGTTTTTAAGCATTGGTTTATGTCTCCAACGATAACGAAAGCGAGCATTTCCTTGAAAAAATTTAATCTAAATGATCCATGTTTGTATATTTTGTGTGGGCATCTTTGGGACTATGTTGTTTTTGTACTCGACTCAAGGTCATTCGGATTAAGTAGCCGGCCTAGCCTAGCACCCACATGGAAACGATTAAAAAAAGTGATTGAAGTATTAGTTATTCTAGAAAGAATTACCGGTATTCTTTTCTAAAGAAACAAAGATTATTGACTTGTCTACTATACTGTAGTAGGCTGAGCTAAATGCACTACAGTAATGCGTTTTAACTTTAAAAAACACTGGTGGGGTAGGAGACTGTTTTATTACTCGCCACTATTTGCCTTAGAATGGAGGTCATTCTTTAATTAATTCTTTCTTTTTTTAATTGGAGATACTAATAACAGGCCATTTCCTGTCAACTGTTGATTTGCCATTTTGAGGGTGTGGACATTTTAAATCGTCGAAATCAATTCACTTGACTAATAAAAAAAATATTGCGGTCTCGGCGATTCGTTAAGTTTCGTACATGTAGTAGCCTAATTTTTAATATAATAATGTTTATCAAGGTTGTTTTTTTATGGCGGAAGAAATTGAACAGGGTACTTTTTTTATACTGAATAATATATTATTCGCAATTTATAGATTTTTAGCCTGCTCGTATTCTTCTCGCGCGTCTAATTATTTGAAGAATTTTTTTTAGCGGTAAGAATAGTTTTCATAGATAGATGAGATTGGCAGTTTTCTTTTCTTGACAAAAAATGTAACCATATGTCTTCGCCAACAGCTGCTTTCAATCTTCTAACGCTGTTCGAAACAACAGGATGCTTGAAGGAATCCGCAGCCTAGACCCCTACAATAATTATTGTCTCGCTCTTGAAAAAGTTTACCGTCTATTTGCAAATTTGCATTTGCCAAAATAACTAACAATCATAATTGTAGATTTTCAAATTTAATTGCTCTAAAAACAAAAATATTTAAAAAAAGCTTGTTTGACTTTTAATAGTATAATTTTGTGCAAACCAATGCATTTAGGTTTTTATCCTTGACAAGTGCAAAATTTGAGCTGGCATTTCTTTTTCTTTTTTGTGACTTTTTTCACAATAAAAAATGAAATAAAAATTGAGTTGGACGACGAACGTTAAATGCCAGGGAAAACACGTGCAAGCATTGAGAGAGCTAGGGTTGTTGAACTGGTATACAGGGGGTGTGTGCATGTAGTGCGAGAGACATCTTTCGTAATTAAATGTCATGACTAGTGGTGAAGGCGGTTAGCGGATTGGGTGGCACGAGGAAAATGTACACATAAAACCAACACTATTTACTAGCATAATATTTGGTGCGGGCAATTGGGGATAATTTCTACTACAGTAGTTGTTTTAGTTAGTAATCCCGAGGAAGGAATAATCTGCCTGAGTGGAGGTAATGGTTTAGTAAAAAAAAAAAAGATTTGCACACAGATAGTACAGTATTAATTTAAAGTTAGGGGGACTAAACTTCTCAAAGGTTTGAAGTTGAAAGGGACATTGAATTGTCGTTTCGTTCGAGTATGAGTCATTTCCTTTCAAGCAATAGAATGGGAATTAACGTGAAAGGGAAAATTTAATAATAATAAAAAACAAGTTAAAAAAACAAAAATACAGCATTACAAAAGGTTGAGGATATCCTTCAGTTTAGATTTACAGTAAAATATTGTAGTTATTGTCAATGATTGGTTAAAGTCAATTTATAGAATTAAAGACTTTAATTAACTGCGTCGTTTCAACCTGAAATATAATTCTTTATTTTGTGTTATTCATTTACCCTAGAATAAGTAGTGCACGATAAAATTAACTTGAAGATGTTAACTTATGTTGAAGCTGCACAATAAAGTTGACTCAATTTTGCTTACTAAAGTTTGATGAGCGTGTCTTCCATGGAAGGATTTCAATAAATAAAAACTTTTTTTAAAAAAAGTCACACTTTTTATCAAAATACAGCACTGTATAATACGTATTGTTACTACTTGCAAAAACAATGTGGATATTTTTAGAAATTTTTTGTTTTTTAAATTAAAAACTGCGACAGTATATTTATTTTGAATAAGTTCATTTTTTGACTTTGCAATATAGTTTTTGTTTATTTGATGTACTTTATTGATGATTAAGGGATATTGGAATTGAATCTACACCCCCTCCTTCAATATTGACTAATTTTAAAGATGGTTGGAATCTTTTTTATTGATGATTATTTGCTTATTGTTATTTAAATACTGATTTACTGTAGCTTAGATAAATCACTAAATCAAGTCAATAATTTTTTTACTTGTCACTTCAAAATATGTATCAGCATCGAGGATTAAAATAATTAACTCATTGCACTATAATTTTACGTGTTCATTTTATTATTTTATTTACAAAATAATTATACCAGTCCTAAATTTTTAAATAAAACTGTGAAACCCGAGGTTTATGTTAGATAATCATGCCTTGCTTTACTTGTTTGGTGTCTAGAAAACTACAGTATTGGTTTTAAGCGTGATTGGATATTAACTACCGTAATTTATTTTTTTCAGGACGAGGAAGAAGAAATCAAATTAGAAATTAATGTATTAAAAAAGGTGCTCATTATTTTAACGAAGTTGAAATATCAATTTTTATTAATTTGCTTTAATTTTACTGTATTTAGTTTTCTCATCATAGAAATATAGCAACATACTATGGGGCGTTTATAAAAAAGAGCCCACCTGGAAAAGATGATCAACTATGGGTAAATATTTGTAAATCGATTTCTATTTAAGAAAAAAAAGTTTGCAGTTTTAATGTTTTCAAAATTTAAAAAGTCTGGTGCCTTAAAAATGTTCTTTTAAATTATTTTTTTCAGCTTGTAATGGAATATTGCGGGGCTGGATCGATCACAGATCTCGTTAAATGTAATACTACTGGCATTTATGAATTGTAACAAACTTGAACATTTATTCAAATAATTTGTTTTGTCCCTTTAGCAACTAAAGGTCAATCTTTGAAAGAAGAATGGACGGCATATGTTTGCCGAGAAATTTTACGAGTAAAAATTGATATATTTGACACATTTTTTAAAATTAATTTTTATTGTAAATTATTAATTTTTATTTTAGGGTTTAAGTCATTTACACGGTAATAAAGTAATTCATAGGGATATTAAAGGCCAAAATGTTCTTCTAACTGACAATGCTGAAGTTAAACTAGGTAAGTGTTGTTGCTCATTGTTTTGAAATCGTAAGCTTTAATTGTATGAAATTGTATTAGTCGACTTTGGCGTAAGCGCACAACTAGACAGAACAATTGGAAGACGGAACACTTTTATTGGCACTCCATATTGGATGGCTCCTGAAGTTATTGCGTGTGATGAAAATCCTGACGCAACTTACGATAATAGAGTAAGTAAATATGAAATTTAATATTTACCAAGTATTAAATTGTTATTTTATTTTATAAAAGAGTGATCTTTGGTCGTTAGGAATAACTGCCCTGGAAATGGCTGAATCGCAGCCTCGTAAGTTTTCAAATGGTTATTACTTTTATTTGGCAGTTCTATTAATATTTAGTAAATTAAGCACTCTGTGATATGCACCCGATGCGAGCACTTTTTTTAATTCCCCGAAACTCTCCGCCTAGGCTCAAATCAAAAAAATGGTAGATTTACACTGTATAATGGCTTAAATTTAGAATTAATTAATACTACATCTGGAATTTTTAGGTCAAAAAAATTTCATGGTTTTATCGAAACAGTTCTGGTCAAAGATTATCATCAGCGCCCCTACACAGATCAACTTTTAAAGCATCCCTTTATTAGAGATCAACCAACTGAGCGTCAAGTGCGTATTCAATTAAAGGATCACATAGATCGAGTTAGGAAACATAAACAAAAAGGTTTCAATAAAGGAATTTTCTATTATTTACTGTTTTTAATTACGTTATTTATTAATAGGCGAAGATCGTGAAGAATATCATTATAGCGGTAGCGATGGTGAAGAAGAAGAAGCTACTATTGCAGGGGAACCAAGGTAAGGAAATTTATACGAAGGTGGTATTGGTTGACAGATCGATCATGGCGACCTACAGTTCTATAGTTCCTGCGTCATCCGATTCTACTTTGCGACGCAATTTTCAACAAATTCAAGAGGGCCGGACTCTCACTTCAAATGAGCCAAGATCTAACGTTAGTCATCATGAAAGTAATCATCTTCCGCCACAACAACCGATAATAATTCCGGAGCCAATAATTATTGCTCCAGTTAGATCTGCGATACCTCCACAACGAATTACTGGTAAGAAGATAATATTTGTTTTGCATTAGGCGTTTTTTTTGAAAACAATTTGTAGTCATAACAGATCCGCCAAATGTTGCTCCGAATAAACCATTACCGCCTTTGCCCAGAGATGAGCGAAACGAAAGGAAAATTTCGGCTTCAAATAATAACAATCAGCCTCAAATACATCCTCTTCCTCAACTTCATCAACCATCACAACAGCCACAAAGCAAGAACGCTGCTCAATTTAAACCTGCGAATCGTAGACCTGAGGCAATTATTAATAAACATTATTACTTATTTTGCAGCTTACAGATACAGTATATAAAATTAAAAAATATTGGTTTTCAATTAGGAATTGGATTCGCTGGCTGCGCACCTTAGTGAATTGGGTTGTGAAAACGGAGATTCTCCTCGTCAAAATGGAAGTCATAATATTCATTCGAATCATCACGGTAGTCGCTCAATGGAACAGTCAGACAGCGAAGAAGATGAAGACGATGGTAAAGTTAGGAATGATGGAACTTTGTTAGCTTCTGATCCTCCTCGACCGTTGTAAGTATCTTATAGCTTAATAGTTGATAACATTGACTGCATTTAATTGATTATTCTTACATTGTGAGAAGATTACCTGATGTTTACGCAAATGAAACGATGCAGTCAATGGTAGTACATGAAGGTATACATATAAATATTTATTGTAGTTGGTTGGTATCGAATACAGTATGCTAAATGTTTTTTCATAACCCAGAAACCACTGCAATGATACCCCCTAAGCGCCCTCTTCCTCCCACACCTGAAGAAGTGGGCCATCACTCAAGCGATCGAACATTAGTAGTGAGAAGGGTAGGTTACCTTTGTTATTAATTTGCCTAACAACGTTAACTTAAGTCTTAATTCTTATATCTGATTTGTTAATTCAATTGTTCTGTGTTACTATTTGGTCATAATAATCTCGATAATTGGTATTTGTTAGCTTATAATTAGAAATTCGATTGCACATTGTATTGTGATTTGATTTCAGCATCAGTCGCACAGACAGAATATCGATAATCAGAAATCAAAAGGGTCTAGCCGCGATAGAGAACGTGATCGAAACCATCGTCGCCACGAATCTGATGTTAAAGGAGAAGGTGATCGCAACAGTCGGTTGAAGGAAGGCGAACGGCCTTTACTTCTAAAGTCAATGTCGGTGCCTTCTAACAATTCAAATAGACCTAATGATGCAGATAACCGTGGCGATCACAGAACTCCCGTCATTGTAGATACCGAAAATGAAAATCAGGTTAGTTATAAGTTAGGCAAAAATCTCGAGAAACAACCAATGGCGCCTGTGCTGCCTTTTTTGAATATTCAAAGTACAGTATATAACAATCCTAGAAAAGGTAAAATCTTGATGTGTTGCAACTATAATTATTATAATTCAGCATTTATTTATTTTAGTTACTGGCAATCATTTTAGACTTGTTAAATAGTGAAGAGAATTAATCTTGGCAGAATTAGTACCCGTAAAACATTTTTTAGATTGTACATTTTTATTATTAATTAAACTTTTTAAGTTTTTTCTGTTACAATCAATGTAGTGGTTAACGCATCTTTATGTTAGATTGTTTTACGTTTTATTATGATTTAGTTTTGCTTTAACTGTTTATATTATACAACGTTTCGAAATTTGTAAGATATTGCATAATGCATTATGGTTATAATAATTTATTTGGCAGCACAGGATCACTTCGAAGTTAGTGGTGCACCTTTGGTTTTTCTATGGTTCTTGCCTGTTTATTTTCTTTTTTAGTTTTAAGTAAAATTTGGGTATAGAGTGCTTGGTTTTTTATTGCTCATGTTATGTGTTATATCTACCCTTTCTCATAGACAAGTGTTGCCTACAGGAGGCCAATTCATGTAGACAGAAATTTGTGGGTGTCAAGGGTATTTAGTCATTTTAATATTTTACTATTTATGTGGTCCTGTTTGAATCTTTTAACTTCTTTTCAATTTCTTTACATTTTTCTAAAAATAGTTAATATTTTGTTTTGCATGTTTTTCGTGCTTGAACTGATACATAATAATTAATTTAGACCGTTTTACTGTATTTAATTCTTTGGTTTATATTAATTTATGTTAATATTTTAAAAAATATTGCTTGAAATTCAAATGTTTTAAAATGTCATATGACTATTTATATATTATTGGAATGACTTGATTGTAGACAAATTTTAATAGTTTTTAATTATCGCGTTGAAAGCTTGGAAGTTTTTAACAGAATGATATAATAATAGATAACTTGTGAAAAATTGTATTTCACTTTTAAGACAGGAAACGACTACAATTAACAGTTTTGAAATCTTCGCACCTTCATCTAAATTCTAAATGGCCTGATTATAATTCTTTATCTGCTTTTTTAATTTTCTAGCAAAGCCAACAACTATCACTTTTTTATTTTACCACTTTAAATATTTCCTTAGCTAAACTTAATTATTAATTGGCTTGCATGTTTCAGAATGAGCGGGTTCATTCTGAAATTAATCGGCCTTTACCTCAGCGTCCTGATTCTACAAGCAGTTCACCCAGCAGTCTTGGTCTACCAGGAGCACGCATCAGTAGTGTTCTTCCTGATCTCTTACCGCAACTTACATCTACACCGTCCCATTCTACTCCTCATAGAAGTCAGGATAAATCTACGTCTGACGAAGTGAGTATTAATCTGCATTGTAATATATTTTGTGAGTCTAAAAAGTTGCAAGACATCTGATTTCTTCAATGTCCAGCCGTTAAAAAAAAAGTTTTTAAACTTTACGTATCTAATCACGATAGCAGTATTAGCATGGGCATGTTTAAAAAAAAAATGTTAAGACTGATGAAAGGAGTTTCGACTGTTCAAAATTGCATTTAAATCAGACTAATAATTATTTAACGTAAAATCATGATGCAATTTATCGTTTATTTTGCTTTTTTAAATTTTTTCTAATATGCTTCATTGGGATTAGCAGACTCTAGGAATTAACATGGATGTAAGTATAGTAGTTTTATTAATTATTTTTGATTGTGCATGGTGTTTAATACAAATTTTTTTTAATAATATATTGTTACGAATGCATGGCAGTATTTTTGTTCAAATAACAGTACATTTGTACTAAAATTAAATCTTTTTGATTGAACTTAGCAATTAGACAAAAAATAATCAAATTTAAGTTAGGTTTTAATGTTGTGAATAATTTATGGTGCAATACTGTAATAATTCATTTAATTGGAAAGGCTTCATTACTTTACATATTATATACTGTACAATGTTATTACGAATTTTATCTATCAGTTTTACACGTTACGAGTAAAATTTCATAAAAATTTAAAGTTTTGGCGATTTTAATATCTGGAATGCTGCTTTATCTTAAAGATTTGTTTGTTTGCGACTGTTTGCATCAGTATCGTATTTGTTTCAGTATCGACAAGCTGTAAGTAAAACGCCTCCTCATCTTCAGCACAAGCAAAGATCATTCCTAACATTTGGTTTTGGGGCTGGAACTGGTCCTATTCCTCGCCGTGAATCTCATATAAACGTCAACGTGACACCAACTTCTCACGAAGTTACCAATGATACTCCTGAAATTAGAAAATATAAAAAACGATTCAATTCAGAAATTCTTTGTGCCGCTTTATGGGGTAATATTCAATTTGCATTTACTAGTTTAATAATTTTGAATTAATTAATTATTTTATTGTTTCAATAAAGGAGTTAACTTGTTAATTGGTACCGAAAATGGTTTAATGCTTTTGGATCGGAGTGGTCAAGGAAAGGTTTATCAGTTAATATCAAGACGGAGGTTTCAACAAATGGAAGTTTTAGAAGGACAAAATATTCTAGTAACAATTTCCGGAAAGAAAAACAGGGTTCGAGTTTACTATTTATCATGGCTGAAGAACAAAATATTGCACACTGATGGTGTACGTAATTTATTTTAATGTTGTTGCGGATATTTTCTCATCAAATATATTTATCGAATTCTAGATTGAAAAAAGAAATGGCTGGATTAATGTTGGAGATTTACATGGAGCTGCTCATTTCAAGATTGGTAACTATTGGTGATTCTATTTTGCATAAGTGTTACTGATTTTAATGAAACTAGTGAAATACGAGAGGATCAAGTTTTTGGTGATTGCGTTGAAAGAAAGCATTGAAATTTACGCTTGGGCACCAAAGCCTTATCACAAATTCATGGCTTTTAAGGTAACTTTTATTTTTGCGTATTTGCCAATCAGACATTTTAATAGCAAAGATTATTAGTCGTTTGGGGATCTTGCACACAAACCTTTGTTGGTTGACCTTACTGTAGAAGAAGGAACTAGATTAAAAGTAATTTATGGTTCAGCGGAAGGTTTTCATGCAGTTGATTTAGATTCAGCTGCAGTTTACGATATTTATACTCCAGATCATGTAAGTAAGATGGTATTTGAGTTATTATGCGACATTTAATGAATTCTTTCTCTTTAAGACTCAAGGTTCTATTGCTCCTCACACAATAGTAACTTTACCAAATACTAACGGCATGCAATTACTACTTTGCTACGACAGTAAGTTTTATTATGTTAAGATGTTTTTAGATGATAAAGTTTTGTTTTTATTTTAGATGAAGGCGTATATGTGAATACTTATGGCAAAGTTAGCAAAAATATTGTTTTACAATGGGGAGAAATGCCTACATCCGTTGGTAATTGTCAAATTAATTTTTTTTAAATTAGTTGATTAGCTTTATCATTGAAGCTAACGTTAATATTGTATTTTAGCTTACATCGGAACTGGTCAAGTGATGGGCTGGGGCAATAAAGCCATAGAAATTAGAAATGTTGAAACTGGTCATCTTGATGGTGTTTTTATGCATAAAAAGGCCCAAAAATTAAAATTTTTATGCGAAAGAAATGATAAGGTTTGCTTAAAGTTTGCGTTGTGTTTGTTTGCAAAATAATTAATTTTTGTTGGCATTAGGTATTTTTCTCTTCGGCTAAAGGAGGTTCGTCATGCCAAATCTACTTTATGACTCTCAATAAACCTGGAATGGCTAACTGGTGAAAAAAGAAAAACTAAAGTACGTTCAACCAATATTTATTTGCCGATTTGTGTTTTGGAAGAAGTAATGAATATTTGTTAGCTAAATTTTTTGTTTTGAATTTTAAACCTAAAGCTACTTATTTAAAAAGGCAACATAAAAGTTTTGATGGCGAGTAACAAATGAACCGGTATTTTAAATGTAGATTCCAACTGTGATCGATAATTTCATGTTTACACGTGACAAAAATGTCATTTTGATCATCTTTAAATAATGGACATTTTCTGGTTATTCTGAAAGTGCTCTACTGTATACAGTACTGAGTACAGGGTATTCGGAAAGTCGCAAAACAAGGTGTTGATGTAGTTTAAGTGTACAGCAACTTTCAGGACATCCTGTATCTAGGAAAAGCTTTTGTAAGGTTACTTAATAACTTACTAACTTTTATTTTAATTTTAACTTTTTTGTTGTTGAGAACAAAAGTACATAAAAATAGATATTGGAAATGTCTAGACATATTTCTTCTAACTACTGAATTTACCTGAAAAAAATTATTTCCAACACTCATAAGTGGCGCCTAGATATTTTGTTTATTTGATATTTTTTTTTTTGAATTTTTTTTTAAAAAAAATTATTTATGATGCTAACGTTAATCACGGTGAATCTGGATAAAAATGTAAATTTAATTTATTCGATCATACTGGAAGCCAACAGTAATACACGTACTGAAATTACAATTTTGTGATACGATAATAAAAAAATTTATAGGAGCCATCATAATATCTCCTACAAATTAGCGCATCATATCTATTTTTTATTTAAAAAAAACTAACATTTTACAAAAGTTTTTCTTTTCCTTTTTTTTTTAAATGCTGGTGTTTCCCCCCCTTAATTACATTGTTTTCATTAATTTGAAGTAAGCACATTCCAACGTTTTTAAAATATTTGTTGCTGAATTGTTCACTTAAAACTAAATTTCAATCGTGAACTTTTTTTTGTAGGAGTTCATTTTTATTTGCAGTTTGCTATTACAGTGAATCGTTAGAATATTTCCAAATCATTTCTGAACAAATCCGTCTAAGATAACGATTTCTATTTATTTAGTTTTTTCAAAACTGAATTGTTGCCGCCATATTTTATTATGTTATAAAGTAATAATAGAAAAACTATGCAATAATTGCACATTTTTGGTTTCAAGTCGCTAAAATTCGCGAGAAACTGTTTTGGAATTATTTATCTGGAGATTATGAAATGTCATTTGAAATTGTTTTTTTTTTTTTAAAAATAATCAAACAAATTCATTTTGGAGCGTATTTTGCGAAACAATTAAATTTTGAAAGGTGCCAAAGCGGTGAATGTATTTCAATTTGGAGCGTGTTTAATTTGTTAGTGTTATCCGTCATCATCACGATTTATTTCTGTATATTTTTACCCATTGCTCAAGTTGTGGTATGGTACATCGACTTTACGATTAGTAAATGTCTTAATTTAGTTTTACTTGCTTAGTTACCGAAGTTTATTGATGAATGTGCTCATTGAGTTAATCCTTCGAAGTCTTAAAAGTTACCGTATAGGCTGGCTTCCATTTTTACCTTTTGATTCGCACCGATATCTTGTATCGTTTGTAAACACGTTGACAAGTAATTGATCAAGCCTGTAAGATAGAAGGTTATGAAAACCATTTTTTTGCGATAGCTAGCGTTTTTGTACATTATGAATAATTATAAGGACGCTTTAGGAAGGAATGTTTTAATTTTTTTTTTTACTTTTATGAACTTGTTTGGATAATTTTTTGAATATGGAACGAATTAAATATTTGAAATCTGTGTACAGAAATTCTATTTTTATAATAATTCTAAATGTTGCAGTAACGGTTATCGCATATTTATGACGTTCGCTGGCGATTTTTTAATTAAAAAGCCATTACTATTCCGACACTCGATTCTTCAGTAAGAATACAAAATTGCCTGAAACTTTGAATTTTTTTGATGGAAAATTTATGATCTTTTCGTTTGGTTTTATTGTGAAATTATTTTTAAAAACAATTTCGAGTGATACTGCGCAGCAAAATTAGCAGAATGGATTTCTTTAAGAAAACCACATTAATTATTTTTGCTTGCTTTTCAATAAGCATAATTGTAGAATGCTTAGTTTCCGTCTTAGTTCGAATCCAGTCAATTTTATGTTTTTCTTTCCCAGGATGCGACACACTTAAGAGAAAAAAAATTGCGCAATAGTCATCAACAACATAAAATAATTAATAAAATTATTAATTCTAAGAAAATATTAATTGTTTGAAAATAAGCGGTTTAATTTTTTTTATATGACACATTTAAAAAATAAATACTATACTGAGTTTTAGATACATAATTATTTAGAATTGAATTACAGTTTTATCCTTTTAAAATTATTGATTTTTTTAAAAAATTGCGAAAACCAGTTAGACTCCAAGCTTAATAATATTACACTGCGTTAGTATTAAAAGGATACAACCAAAAGCGGTTCCAAGGGCAAATAAAACCCATGGTTTAATTGGGACTCTAAACAATTTAGCTTGCAATTTTAATGAGGACGTATAACACAGAAATGGCTGTAAAGTAGTTAATGGTACATCTTGATATCCAAATGGTCTGGTCATAATATAAAGGCCTAACTTCTCGATACAATGGCAAGCAGCAGAGAGTCGAGCGGCCTATAAAATAATAGTAATAAAAAAGGTAATAATTATGTTATAAAATTATATTTCTTTGATATTTAGCGAATTTTTTTTTAATAGACCTGAATTAATGGGAAAATGAAACTTGAAGTCCACAATATTATGCATAAAGAATTGACTAGAATGACAAGTATTGTTTTATGACGAATTTCATGAATTGAACTCAGCAGTGTTCCTGCCCATATTAAACCTGAAATCGTAAGGTAAGACGGAATTATAATTTTATTAATTTTTATTTTATAAGCCATAAACTTACAAACATTTATTCCTAACCTGATACAGACAATAATCCTGCATGAACCATTGTTAGAGCTATCGCTACAGCAAAATCTTCGTTCAAATATTTGAGAATTTTTGCTGATTCACCAATTTCCTTTAAAGTTTAGTCAAAAAAATAAGTTACATATTATTTTTATGTTAAATTTTGTCGGGTTTTGATTAAAATTTTATTTTAAAAATTTTCTATTGAATAAACTGCAATGTACATACTATAGCTTTCTCTATTAGGATTAGTGTTAGAGTGCACTAGGTCAAATAACACTATTCGTAAATAAAATAACCTAATTTTTATCTCATTAGTAAAAGAAGCTCAAAAGTTCAATGGTCGTAACGCATTGCGATATTAAATTTATTGCTATTCAATTTGTGTTAGATTTACTTTGATAGCCTCTTCTAATGAAAGTGACTTTTCTCTAACTCGTTCACACAGTCCCCGTATGAAAGAAATTAATAATTGGCATTGAATTCCATAACTGGCGACTATTGCAACATGGATGAGATCTGTCCACAAAGCAGTCAGAATCAAAAGTACAATTAAAATTGTCTCAATCGCGTCATTTCTAAAATTTATAATTTATTAATAAAATGGTTGAATATTTCAAAATTTGATTTTTACTGGGGTTTCATCCACGTAAAATTTGGAAGCTCTGCTGTTACATGGGAAAGTTGTACGGAAACTGATAAGCCGATCCAACCCAATGTTAACCCTAGAAACAATCTTTTAAATATATCGTGCATTAAAAAAATTTAATTGATTTTTTAAGATAAATTTTGTTCAATTGTACCTTAATGTTCGAACTACTTTTGGATGAGTGGAATAATTTGATCTAGTGTAAAACGCTTGTAAAAAAACCTGAATGATTCAAATTAACTGAAAATTATATGAAAAATTTGAAGAAAGTATAATAGTGTAGTTTACTTACCCTTTCCATTAAAACTTGAAGTTGTTCGTTTTCACGAATTCTTATAAGATAATACATATAAATATATGCAAATAAGTGTAAAGAATCGGGTATTAAATATGTGCTCGTTAATGTTCCTTTGCACTTAACCATATTTTTTAAAGTTTCATTGGCCTCTTGCTTGCTTACCACCTTAATTTGTATGAATCAAATTTTTTAAGTATTTTTTAAAAAACCCTTTTTTAAAAATTACCTCATAACACGGGACAATATCACGTCTAAAACACGCTGCATATTGTAAAATATAAGATAAAATGGTAAAGAGAATGACGAGCAAAGTGTAGAGTCCAACTCCAAATTTTACAAATATCCCCGCATCATCAGTAGGTACAATTGGCCTCCAACCCAACTGAAACGGTTAACAAAATATTTGCATTGTTTATTTTTTTAAAATTATTTTCTTAAAAAGCAAAAGGTTATACCATTGTTAAAAACCTTTGATAAGGAAGCAGGACGCTGCGTTTACAGTAGTGTAAAACAGTTGAAGTAGAAAAATTATATTCCGGTTGGTCATCAATAACATTGCGAATGTACTTAAATATGAAGTTAATTTTTAATGAAGAAGAACAAAATAAAGAAACATTGATATTAATTTCTAAAAATATAAATTAGTTGAGAATAATACGGTACCCACTTCAGTTGAGCCGTTGGAATCATTGCTGGAATGAAAGACTGTAGACGAAGAAGAACTCGAGCCATTTGATTTTGTATGGACACGAGCTTGCTTCGACGTCCCAGGTTGAGGCTCGCTGGAAATCTAATTTTTATTTGGCATTTTAAAATTAATCGTTGCTATAATTTTTGATATTAAACGTTTAATGATAGAATTTATACATTAGTAATTTATCGTATTTAATTTATCTATTTTACCAAATTAATGTTAATTTTTTTTCCGCATTTTATTAATTCCATGACACTTACCTGATCTACTAGTTTTGATAATAAGTCCAGTGCATTAATTTGTGTTGAATTTGTTTGAGTTGGCGTTGCCGACATTTGATGGCATAAATTTAGTTTTAAATAAGCAGAGCGTCTTGGAAATGCATTTCAAGTCTGATGGATTAAATAACGGAGATTCAAAAGCCACAAACACTCAATAACGAAATTTGATTTTTACGAACTTTAACTTGTTGAGTAAGCAATCTGTAACATTAATTTTAACATTTAATAAGATTGTTCAGTTTACTGTATTAAAATGGAGTAAGGATTTTTTTTCTCTGTCTCATCAATTTATCTATATGCGATCAAAGTCCGGCATTAAGTTAGGTCAACAAATTATAAAACATCGAATTAGTAGCTAAATAGATTTAGGAAAATTTGCTGATAATTAATCAAATTATTGAGGTACATATTATTAGAAAAAATTTTGACAACCGAAGCAGGCTTGGTTTTTATGATGAGGAAAACATAATTTATATGGTAGTAATACATAGTTATTTAATTAAGTTGTATTTAAAATTTTATTAAAATTATTACCGGTATATTGACAAATGTCTTATAGAATGAGTTGCGTAGTGTGGAATTAATGTACTGTAATACTGCGTTGTACGTACATGCATTTTTTTAAAATCAATTATTATTGTTCATATACATGTAACATCCTACGATTATTGCTGGAACAGTACCTGAAGTTATTTGAACTTTGAATTAAAAAATAAAACTTTTTAACAATCGGTTACATAAATTATGAATCATATTAACAAAATAATTGATTTACTCTGCATTTTACTAAGATTTTAACTGTTTATAATTTTATTGAAATTATTTTTCTTTAAAGTATTGATTTAAATTATTATGATGGATACGGCATGGTACTATTATTATTATGTAGCTCGTATTAATTTGTTACTAACCAATTAGATATTCTTGTCTGTTTCTATTATTTATTGTCAGGCGAATTAATAGAGTGTTTGATTTTATTTTTTTATTATCGATAAACAGTATAACCTGTTTTTTGCAATTCGTTTCAAAGAATTGCTGAAGGCCATTGTAAAACCCTTGCATTATATTGGATATGCAAAAACTGCAATTTGAGGAAGTATCGCTGTATTTCCCTTGATTTGATTATGTCTGGAGAAGGAAGTTAGGGCAGGGAAGGGGGAGAGGAGGGTGAAGAACTAGAGGTTGTTGAGGTGATAAAGTATATTTTCTGGTTTTACCTTATTGCTAATTCCTGTGACGTCAACTTTAGGGAACTTTTCGGAAATTCCGAGAAACTAAATAAAAATTTTTACACAACAAAGTTCACAAACTTGACAGACTATATAAACCGAGTCTTTCCTTCATTTCACTTATTTCCAATTTTGAAGTTGATTTGGTCGGAGTGCTTGCAATTACAATTGGCATATTTTATAAAAAAAATATTTTGCAAAATATTTCTTTAGCGAGTTTGTTTACAAACTACTTGTAAATTAATATTTTTTTAAAAATACGTTTAACTTCGGAATTGTTGAAAATTTAAATTAATTTTTTTAAAAATGTCTCCGATTGGAAAAAATAAAATTCTCGTGTTAGCTTACAGTGGAGGTTTGGACACCAGTTGCATTCTTGTGTGGTTAATAGAGCAAGGATATGAAGTCGTTGCATACTTGGTAAAATAATTATAAATAAAATCTTTTCAATCATCTTTTTTTCCAAAAGTTAAAACCAACTTTTAATTAATAATTACTATCGTGCAGGCAAATATTGGGCAAGATGAAGATTTTGATGCTGCGAGAGAAAAAGCAACAAAATTGGGAGCAAAAAAAGTGAGTTTAAAATATGAATTTAGCTAAAAGTATTTTTTTTTTT
>JAQGAY010000916.1:0-18446 GCA_034698085.1 Polydesmus angustus | reverse complement strand
TTTAAAACTTACGCTCATTCGTAAACATGCTATAGTTGTGGACCAGTGGTCCGGTGCCGAGTTGTCCTAGAACCGATGTGACGTCATATGTTTCACAGGTAGCAGCCGATTGCACGGTTTTACGTCATTCAAGAAGTTGCAGTCGTGAAATTTTTTGCTGTAGTATTATTATTATTTATTATAAATTTATGAAATTATTACCGAAAATTAATAAATTTTCAAGTAACTTATTTAAGATTTTAGAATAGCTTTGACATTATGGAAGGTGATCGTACAAAATCTAAGACAAGCGAAGGAGAAGTAAAGCCGGATGATTCGCCGGTATGTTACAATAATAATTATTATTACTAGAGCAAGAAAAATGTTTTTTCTATCATTAAAAGATAATTTAAACGATTTATTAATTAATAATAGGTGGAAGATTTAACACAATCGGATATTGACACAGCTTTCGAAGCTTGGAACTCGTATAAAAAGGGCGAAACAAATTTAAAGCGCGAGACACGTGTACCAATGTAAGAAAAAAAATGTCAAAAGTACATTGCAATAAATTAGAATTATTATATTTTTAAGCGTTTGAAATAATTTTGGATTTAGTTTACCGATTGATGGGAAACGCAACATCTTAATAACCAGCGCTTTGCCTTACGTAAATAACATTCCTCATTTGGGAAATGTCATCGGTTGTGTTTTAAGTGCTGACGTCTACGCCAGGTTCGTATACAATTATTCGATCAAATAGTTTCTACAAGACTGTTATAGTTTTTTTTTAAATAATATGTTTCGACATTAAGGTTTTGTCGTTTGCGGAATTATAACACGTTGTTTATTTGCGGTACGGATGAGTATGGCACGGCTACGGAGACGAAGGCGATGGAAGAAGGTGTGACACCTCAGGAAATTTGTGACAAGTATCACGCGTTGCACTCCGAAGTTTACAAGTGGTTTGAGATTTCTTTCGACTATTTTGGACGAACGACGACTAAGAAACAGACCGAGTAAGGATTTTTCTTTAAATCGCTCATTTTATAAACTCCGAATTTACTGTTCGAATATACGATGTTAATTTGAATTTAGAATTGCTCAGGATATTTTTTGGAAGTTGCATCAAGGTGGATGGTTGCTCGAAGATTCCATGGAACAACTTTTATGCCGTTCATGCAACCGGTAAAATCATTTTTTAAATAAATATACATTTTTATAATACTTTTTAAAATTTATTTTAGTTATTTGGCAGATCGTTTTGTGGAAGGAACTTGTCCGTTCTGTAATTTTGAAGACGCCCGAGGAGATCAATGTGATAAATGCGGAAAACTCATCAACGCCGTGGAACTCAAATCGCCCAAATGTAAAATGTGCAAAGCGACCCCTGAAATCAAGTCATGTAATCACCTGTTTCTCAATTTGCCCAAAGTATATTAAAACTCTCATTTTTAAATTGCTCTTTTTTTTTAATAAAATGTTTTTGATGTTGTTTTGACAGCTAGAAGAAAAGTTGAATCCTTGGTTTGACAATGCTTTAGCCACGGGCAGTTGGTCACAAAGTGCCAGGGTCATCACCAGGGCATGGCTAAAGGATGGATTGAAACAAAGATGTATTACGAGAGATTTAAAGTGGGGAACTCCGGTTCCTCTAGAGGGGTACACAGATAAGGTCTGGTTTTTTGAGACTCCCAACCATGAATAAAGGGAAATAATTATTTTGACTGAAATATAACTTGAATTTTAAAGGTATTCTACGTATGGTACGACGCCCCGATCGGCTATCTATCAATCACCGCTAACTACACGGACGAGTGGGAGCGGTGGTGGAAAGCGCCCCAGGACGTTCAGTTGTATCAGTTCATGGCCAAAGACAACGTTCCGTTCCATGCCGTCATTTTCCCAGCCTGTCTCTTGGCCAGTAACGACGGATACACCATCGTTAATAGCTTATCCGCAACGGGTACAATTACGAAAAACGTTTAATTTTTATTTAATAATACTGCATTAATTAATTGTATATGTTTTTATAGAATATTTAAATTATGAAGATGGAAAGTTTTCAAAAAGTCGAGGAATGGGTGTTTTCGGTAACAACGCTAAAGATACCGGAATTCCAGCAGATATTTGGAGATTCTACTTGTTGTTCATCAGACCCGAAACTCAAGACAGTGTTTTTAGTTGGGCGGACTTGATGACGAAGAACAATTCGGAACTGTTGAACAATTTGGGAAACTTTTTAAACAGGTAATACTTTCATACTTTATTAAACCAATATTATTAGTTTAAAGATTTAATTTTTCTTAATACTGTATGCTGAGTGTCATCGATATTATATTTAACCATATTTAAAAAGAAAATCAAAGTGATTTAATTTTTTCTATTTGGGAGTAAGGAAATTTAATTATGAAACAATTTGTGTTCATTTCTAAAAGCTCTTTTTTATACTAAAAATAACTTTCAGGTATTCATTCATGTATACCTAATTTTAAAATTTTAATTAATTTAATCCAAAAGAACCCACTTTTAAAAAGATAAAATACATGACAAAAAACATTTCTAAAGTAATAAATGAGTCAGTCGCTATTTTGCGAAGAACAAAAATTACGTTGCAAAAATTTAATCAATTAAAATTTTAACAAAACTATGAATTAGTTTCATTAATAGTGTTCACTTTTCTTATTAGAGCTCTGGTTTTTATGGCCAACAACTTTAACGGAATAGTTCCGGAGATGAAGCTTATGAACGACGATAAAAAATACATTGCCGAAGTCAATCGGGAGCTACATCAATATACCAATTTACTCGAAAATACGAAGTGATTGATAACATTTTTTAAAAAGATTTATAAATAAAATTAATTCCCATTTAATAATTTTAGATTACGAGATGCAATTCGCCACATTTTGAATATTTCGAGGTTGGGAAACCAATACATTCAAAATCACAAACCGTGGTTGTTAATTAAGGGTTCGGAAGAAGAAAAGTAAAACCGTTTATTACTATTTTTTTTTTTATAAAAATATAATTAAATATAATTAATTTTTTAGAGAGCGAGCTGGTACCATAATGGGTGTTTGCGTCAATGTTTCGTGTTTATTAGCTTTGATGATTGAACCTTACATGCCCGATATAAGTCGAAATATTAAGCAACAATTAAATATAGAAGGCGAAATAGAGTTACTTCCTTCCAATCTCCTGTGCATCTTAACACCTGGACATATTTTAGGAAAGGTAAATTGAATTTTGGGGGAGGAAGGTGAATTAATTTCTTAAATATTAATCGATTTTCTTATAATTTTTATAGCCGTCCCCATTATTCCAAAAACTTGATGCTGTTGAGATGGAAAAATTTAGGAAATTATTTAGTGGACAACAAGAAGTAGAAAGTAAACCATCGGTAAGTGAAATTTTATTATTTTTTCGTTTGCTAATTTTTTTTTTTCTCTAAGAAATGTTTTTATTTAAAAGCCTTTTATTATTATTATTTTTTAAAAAAGACCATAAAATAAAATTGCTTCACTGGCTTTTTGAAACTACATAAACCACCAAAATCTAATATAATTTTATTAATTTCAGGAAGCATCTCCGAAAGTAGAAGCTGATCCCAAAGTTATTGAAGAATTAACAGCAGCAATAACTACACAAGTAAGTAGTTACCCGGTATATTAATAATTTTCAGAACTAATTTGGCAATTCTTTAAAAAAATATTTTTTAGGGTGAAATTGTTCGGCTAAAAAAATCTGAAAAGGCAGAAAAATCGATAATCGATGAAGAAGTTGCTAAACTTTTGGAGTTGAAATTAAAATTGGGCGCTTTAAAAGGTGAAGATGTTGGAAAAAAAGGCGGAAAGAACAAAAAAGGAAAAAAATAATCCAATTTTTATTTAAGATTTCAATAAAAAAGATCATTAAGTTATTTCCTATTGCTATTAAAAATTTTCCACACAATAATTTCAATAATGCGTGAAGTTAAATATAAATACATAGGGGCTTAAGAGTATATGAAACAAAAATTATCGATGATACTTTATAAGGAAATTATCGATATAAGCTGAATACAAGGTGACCAGAGAACACTACTAATATTCATTTAAAAATGAATTAATTCATCCTTCAAAATTTGACGAAAGAAAAAAAAAGTCTATAGTAATTACAATCTAAACATTAGAACGCAGTATAATATTCAAATTAAAGAAAAAATTAAAAAAAAAATGCAGCATAAGAATTTAATATTAAATACAGTCACTGCAAAAATGTTTGCAATCATTTTTATATTTTGGTCCCTCTTTCCATCCGTTTCGCGCACACTTTAAATAATAAAACAAAAACTTTTCTAAAAAAGGAATGTTTTTTTTTTCTTAAAAAAATGTTGTTTATAAATTTTAAATTATATTTGAGATTCATGAAAATTCTAGGTAAAAAAACTAGAGCCTAAAAAATTCGAAATGTTTAACACTTTGAGTACTAATAACAATACAGTAGTTAAAAACTACCCAAAGATTGAAATGAAAATGATAAATAAAAGCTTAAGATGTTAATGGCGAACTCGTCGCATTTTTCTTTAGATCACTTATAGATCTAATCACTTAAGTACCGTTTGTAAAAAAACTTTGTACAACATTTTTTTGTTTTTTGTGTTCAAACTAAGTTTGCATGCAGCTTATAATAATTCTTATAAAGAATAAGTCTCGTCTGACTTTACCGTTGTCGCCGCAATTTTACTTGTCGGGAGAAGATTCGGCAAAGCTTTTACTCGAGGAAGACGATGTTCCTTGATTGCTAATATCAGAGTTGGAAGTTGTGTACCCGTCTACTTTAAAATATTCGTGATTCAAAGCTGCACTGGCGCTGATGCGAATCTCGGGATTAAATATTAACATTTTCTAATAAAATCGGAAATAAATTTTAGTTGATATTTATGACCCAGTTAAATTACTTTTTATTTCGTTTATACCTCTAAAAGTTCTTTTCCCAAAGAACCAATTTCAGGAACAACAGTATCCAGAGGAACATGTGGATAGTTCCTTACGGAAGAGTGAGAAAGAGCTACTTCGCTGGGCCATTCCGTTACACTGGGACTTCCAATTATTCTATTAACCATGAACAGAATTTTTAGCGAAATGAAATCATATGGCACTACAAGTAACACTAACCTGAAAATTTCTGTCAACTGCTCACTTTCAGATTGACCAATAAACAGAGGCCTGAAATTTAACTACTGTTGAATCATTGTGTAACCATATTTTTTTAAAAAATAAAGAGTGTACCTTCGCCTAAATAATTCAGCAAAAATGCAGCCACAGCTCCAAATATCCACAGATGTGGCATAGTTTGAATGGAGAAGTACTTCTGGCGATCGATACCACAATGTTACAACCTAAACAAGTAAGAAATGACTGCGGTCTGACTGTATAAGTTGGTTATTATAAAAAAAAAATATTTACCACAGTTGTAAGTAACATGTGTGAATCGTAAATTCTGGCCAATCCAAAATCTGCCAATTTAATTTGCCCATTTCGAGTCACTAGAACATTTTGAGGCTTTAAGTCACGATGAATCACTCGGTTGGAATGCAAGAAATCCACTCCGGAAAGCATTTGGAACATCAAATCCTATATTAAAAAAAATTCGTTAACTAACTATTTAGTTCATAAAAAAAACATAAGAATTTGCTGGCATAAAAGTATATGCAACTATTTAGGAATCAAATAATTAGGATGGCGGTTCTAACCTTAATCCGGTCAGGCCCTAAACCAGGCGGAGGGCACTTCTCCAGGTAAGTAGACAAATCCATATCCACGTGTTCAAAAACGAGCCACAGAGTTAGTTGTCTCTCGTGCGAGAAGCGACTCCCGTGGCACACGTCCAGCAACCTAATTAATCGGGAAAAAAATCACATGAACCTCGACATCTAACCCGGATTATCTGCGTTGACAACTGAGAATTACGAACCTGACGACGTTCGGGTGCTCGTACTTGTCCAGCTGTTTGAGGAGCGCGATCTCTCGCAAAGTGCTCATGGGAACCCCGTCTTCCGTCTGAGGAATCCGCACTTTCTTCAGGGCCACGATCACATTGTTCACCGTGTCTCGAGCGCGGTACACTTCGCCGTAAGCGCCGGTGCCGATTAGACCCAAATCCTCATAGGCGCTCATTCGTTGCAGGTCGCCGCTGCCACTGGAAGCGCCGGAAGCGGTGATCGGCATGCTTTCAATTTTGAATGGTCCACGAAGAAACGTCACTTGATTGAACTGCTACACCCTACACCCATTCTAATAAAGAAACAAAAAAAAAATCAGGGAACAAATAATCACGGGTTAAAATGTTGTACAAGCATTTTTAAAAGCAGTCAAGGCAAAATAATTATTCTATGAGTAACACAAGTAACATTGAAACCACCTTGTACAACGAAATAATTATTATACTCAACTGTTAAAATCATGGACGTACATGTACGTAAATAAATATTATTTGGTATAACAAAATTCTAAGTGCAGACGAACTTGTATAGTTTAGAATTCCGATTAAGAACTTTAAATTCTACTCGGCGGCAATATTTGTACACTCTAAAGGTTAAAATGTTAAAGACATTGTTAATTTTTAGCCTTCAAAATGTTATTTCCGGTAGAAAACAGCTGCAAAGCATAAACAAAAACTTTTTTTTTTAATAAAACGATTTGTCTTAATTTATTTTTTAAAAAAAGCTAAATAAAAACTTTTAACATTAATAAAAATGATTCAATCGAATGACTTTTAACTCGGTGATGTAACTACCTTAATATTTCCTTCCTCAATTCGTTGATTCATTAACAATTTATTTTTAAAAAAATAATAATAATAACTTTGCTAAAAATAATTATTAGTGCAGTTAGGTTTGTGAATTTCTGTTGACAAGCAGACAGAATCTACGAAGAATAACAGTAAAAAATAAATAGAAAAAATATTTTTCTTTTTCTTTTTTTATGTTAATCAACATTTAAAATTTAAAACTTCATTAATTTTTTAATTATAAAAATATTTCATAAAATTTTTTACAGGTGATGATGATGAGATGCCTGATCAATTTAACATTCACTAAGGTAAAAAAAAAAGTAGGCCTAGGTCTAGGCTACTAAAAAAATTTAAAATTTTAAAAACCTTATGTTAAAGAAAATAACGCAAACAAATGAAATTTCACTTTTAATTACAATCATTATCCATGAAATCACGTCAAAAATAAATAAAATTTGTGCAATATGGATAATAACTATACCGGTAGGCCTATACTTTTTTTAAAATCCAAATTGAATAGCCTACTTTTGTTGAAAGTGACACGTAATGGCAATAAGTCGTTGTAAAGAAAAACAATAAATCGGGGTTCTGCTATTTTTCAAAATGATCTAATATGCTAAAAAAAATGTTTTAGAAAAACGTGAATATTTTATCTCAAAAAAGAGTTAAATTCGGAATTGTTGACTCCGTAAGCCTAACTCGTCATAAGCCTAAACTAAGGCCTTAGATTAACCCTATTTCCGGTGTTCCACAGTTCCATCTCGCCACTTCCGGCTTGGACTAGCTAACTGATAAGGAATGTTGAGAGTGACATTGTTTACCCAAGCCTCACCCATTGAAATTCGAGGAAAAGACATCACTTTTGAATACAGGTTGCCCCGAAGTGGCCTTAGGTTACCATAGGGACGCCAGATAAGCGAAAAACGAGGAAGTTTGGCGATAAAATAATGCTTTCTCTTTTTTTTTTTAAAAAAAAATACGCATATCACCTTTTAACCCTCATCAACAAAGTCAAATATGATCAAAATCAATAATTTTTCAATTAATCATTTGACTAATTTTTTTATGCAAATTTGACTTCGAATCAAAGATACAGTATTATTATCGTCTTATAATTGTAAATATTTTAGATAAAAATTGACTTCTATTACAAAAAGTTTTAATTTCTTTTTGCGGTATTAGTATTACACTACGTCATTCCAGTAAGGCCTACTTTATAATACGATACATTAGTTTTTAACATACATTTTAATCTTTGATTGCTTCATTTTACGTTTTGTTAAATTTTCGGTCAAAAAAAAAAAAATACTCCGTATATAATTATAAAAAAAAGTTCACTTGAAAATGATTGTTTACAAATAAATTTACTAATTTTAATGAAGGCCCTAACGTAATACCGCTTTTGTGTATGCGTGTCTTGGAGATTTTAGTAGAAATATCCGTTCAGACAAACTAGTAGCCTACATGTATACCGGTACGTAATATTATGTCTACTATTTTGTTTCCCAGTTTTTTTGAGGTTTAAAAAACTATTGTCAAAAGTGAGCATGTAAACAAAATAATAACACTGTAATAAGCAAAAATATGTAAATGTGTTGGGTAATAACGGCCTCCTCCTCACCTTCCGAGGGCCTCACCTGCGTTCGTAAATGGCAGATGCAAAAAAAAACAACAACAAACAGCACCTTGTGAATACCTCCCATCTTTCTTTTAGGACCCACTTCCGTTCGCATTTTAATTACATCAATTTAAAAAGATGTTGTTTACAGTGTATTTATTATTTTTTTTTTTTGACCAAAGTTGGCAAAAGTTGATTTTTTTTAAAGATTTTATTATTAAAAATTCATTTTTTGTTTCGATGTTGCCTTTTTAACTAAATTCTAAAGTTAAATTTGACTTCCATACTTCTTAATTTTATAATGTAGACTACATTTGTATCCTTTTCTTTAAAAAAAAAACAAGGAAAAAACTTCATTAACAATTTTATGCTTTATTCGATGCTAAAGCGATACCGTACTTAAAAATGTATATTTTCCCCTTAATTTTTACGTTTAAAATCACAAATCAGTTCGATACATATCCCCCCTCTCATGTTCGACATTTTTTCGGTCCCTTGAGAAGAAAATCTGCATTATAATAATGCAAGGATACAGCGCCCTGGGAAATAAGTGATGAAATATGCCAAAAAAAAAAAACCTCTTTAAAACAATAACCACTTTTAAAGAGAAAATTGTCTAGAGATTTTTTTTACTATTCTTTAACCCCACTTATAGTAAGTAGTTCGTTCCTGTATTTAAAGTGAATTTCTTCCGGTTCCTTGTTACTTTTAAACTTTTAAAAACAATATTTTTTTTATACCGTACATGCACTTCAAGAACTGAAAATAAAGTGCTGGGGTGTTCCACATAAGACCCAAAAACCAAATATGCCTAGCCTACTTCAAATAGGCTATATCATAATATAGTATTTCTTTCAATTTAAAATTTGGGGATAAAAATATAAATTTTAAAGTTAGGAAAACAATATAATTTAAAGTACAGTACAGTAGGTACAGTATAAAAATAATTAAATTTTAAAGCAAAAAAAAGAAATTAAATTTTGAAGTACTGTATTAGCAAAAATTTGAATTTTTAAAACATTATAATACATGTACATTGATAATTTTGATAAAAAAAAAATGAAATCTTATAATGATCAAAAAAAAAAAATCAGAATTCTAAAAGCTATAGAGTATAGATCATTATCATTATTGCATTACAATCAATACTGACATACTGTTTAGGTTACAATGCATAGTCTACAATCAAAAATTTTCAAAAACTAAAATTCTTTACAAGGCAAACTTTATACTTTTTCCATCCTTCAAAAATTTGCATTTCTTACTCAAAAAAAAATATATATATAGTATTTTACACTAATTATACATTTTACACTATTTATATGTACATGTACAGATATTATGATCTTCAAAAACTCACAAATTTTTTTTACAAACTTCAAAACTAAAAATTTTTTTTCTTGCCATTAAAAAAAAAACTTAAGACAAATTTAATTAATTTTTTTTCTTCAACTTTTGTCATCAAAACATTTCTACAAAGCAAGTGTTTCGTGTGCCCCCCGCTTAAGGAGTCTCTTCCCTTCCTTCCCAAGACAGTGTTCGTTCCGTCCGATTTCACCACTGTCTGCCATAGCTCCTACATGAACTCCCATGTTGGACCCACACGCTAAAAATTCCCCTTCCCCAAAAAAAAAAAAAATTCGGCGGAGAGGAAACTTCTCTCTCTTCCTTTTCTCACGTCGACTGAAGTAGGAGGGTGGTTGAAGTGGAAGGGGGAGAGATCGGCGAGCAATTGAAAGAATGTGGGGATGAACTTTTCATTCATTCTTCCAGCCCCACTTTTCGTATACACAGTGCCCCACTAAGCGTCTTCGGGGCAAATAGCAAAAAGGGGGAAAAATCCGAAAAGGGAGAAAAAAACAAAACAAATCCTACGGGTTAAATTCCCTAGCATTTATTTACCCCAGCTTTTTAATATTATTATTAATATTAATAATAAAAATCAGTGATGTCGAGTAGTAATTCCTACAGGAATTTTTCCCCACCCAGGCCTTCTTCAAAAAATCTCACCCCTTATTAAAAACCTCTCTCTCACACACAACAAGGTTATTTCTCGGAATTGGTCAAAAAATTTGTTAAATTTTTATACGTCATTTTATTTTTTTTTCTTCTCTTCAGCAACAAAACCGCGGCGTTCTTACCTTTTTTCGTCCATTTTACACACACACACACCAGCAGCGTGAACGAAAAATGATGGAGGTTTTTGGAATGAAAGTACACAAACTTTTGTTTTGGTTTTTTTTTTTTTTTTAATTTCTGATTTTTCGTATACGGGATGAATGACGTGATTACATTTTACTATTATTATACGTTCACTCTCTCTCTCTCTCTTGAGAGTGAGAGAGAGAATCTAATGCTATAGACATGTAAATGCACTTGTCTGTCTCATTCTATATACGAGGGGGTTCAACGATTTAAAAACACACCGATGAATATGTACAGACTCGAATTACATTCATCAAAAAAAAATTATAAATTAAAGTTTGAGAAATTATTTACGAGTATTGGTTCCATCGCGGACGAGGAAAATTATGTAATTAATACACTATAAATATTATATAATAAGGTTATGGGAGGAAAATATATTGGAAAGAATAAAAATTAAACAAAAAAAAAAGTTTTTCTTACTTGTGTTCAGGCTTTCGTTATGAATGAAATCCGCAGCCGACGAATGAGAGGGAAATGACGGGACGAACAGCTGTGTTCTATGACGCATGCGCCATCTGTTGACTAATCAAGTAATAACATGAGTATATCCCCTGCAGCTGCGGGTGGTTAGAACCGGTGACGTCATTTTAAACTCCGCCTATCAATTAACATTATAGTCGACCGATGACGTCGCGTGAAAGTCTTCCCTCGTACTATCATGGTTAATTCATATCCTTGAGGGCAATTCCGAACAGTCTTCAATAATTAATTTTGTGTAAATACGATTTTGTTCTTAATTTTAAAAAAAATTTTAAATATGATTTTTTAAAGAATTGAATAATTATAGTACAATTAAAATTGTCAATTTTATTTAATAAACGCTTAAATAAATTAACAATATTTACTTTTCGATTGACCCTTAAATTTTCAAAGTTTTAGCAGCCGCCGCAGTAGGAGAAGATTTTAATTTGTAAAATAATCTGAAGATTTTTTTTGTGGAATTAATATTTTCAAACATTAAGCAACGTTATTAATGTTGTGTGAGTATTAAATGACGGCGCTAATAACATGTATTATGCGAAATCATTCATTGATTTTTCGTTACATGTATTTTAAAATTAGAACTTCAACGTTATAAAAATGAGTGGCAACGAAAACCCGCCACCACCAGCCACTCTACCGATTACTCCTGTCATGAGCGTAATACATTTAATAATTATACAATATCGTGTGTAATTTTATTTTTTTAAAAAAATTATTTAATTAAATATTTTAGGAGTTGCAATTAAAGATCAAACCGGAGCGACGAGCCGCGAAAATAGCCAACTCAAAAATTGCGGAGTCAACAAAAATTTTAGCATCTACTAAAATCATCGCCACAACACCCGCCCCACCGCCGAAAAAAGTTCGAGGCAAAAGAACCCCTAAAGTGAAGATTATTAGGAAAGGTAAAACTGTTCGACTAAATGCAAAACCTATAGCCGTAAATAAAACAACCGTGACCAGTGTGAAAACTCATCAAAATAATTTAGTTGTGGTGACGAAAAAGGCGGCTACATCGATTTTAAATTTGCCGAATAAATTGGTTTCTTCAACTGCCAGTGCTACTAAAGCAGTAATACCGAGATTACAAGGTAAACAGGTGACTTTATTAAAGCCTTTGCTTGGTGGAAAAGCGGGTACCGCTTTGAATAAAGGTCCAGTTTTCTTGCTGAGTCAAGGTTCAGGATCTTTAAAATCCTTTATTCCAATAACTGGTGCTATTTCGGCTAATTCTCTTCTAAGTTTGACCGAAGCTAATAAAGCACGAGCATTTAGTAATGCGCCCAAGTTGGTATCTTTAGCTCCGAAGATAAAATTTGATGAGAAAAAGAAAAATGAAACTCCGGAGAAAAAGAAAACTGAAGCTCCGGAGAAAAAGAAAAATGAAGCTCCGGAGAAAAAGAAAAACGAAGCTCCGGTGAAAACTAAAAGAAGCGAACATAAATTAATTATGGAATGTGAAGAAGAAGAATTAAGCGCGGCGCAGAGAATTGCATGCAAGAAAGCCGAGAGTGAGTACGTGGAGTATTTAAGGAAACTAGCGGAATGGGAGAAAGATCCGGGGGTTGAGTTGATAACTTTAGGTCCCGATGATCCTGTGCCACCTCATCCGGAGTTCCCGTCGGTACAGGAAGCTTCGAGATTACCCCTGCCTGATGACGAAAATGATTGCATTAACAACGAAAATCAGTCGGAAACGCATTCTGAAATGGTTTCATTTTTATATTATTATAAAATTTACTAACTTACTAACTCTATTTTTGTTATAGATGCCGAAAATCTCAGAAGTTCAATCAGGTGCTAAAAAACTAGCGGATTCAGGTATTCAAATAAATTTAAAACAATTTGATTTGTATCGTGTTTTGCTATACGATTTATATTTCGATAATGTAATATACATTTTTAAATATTTTTTTTCCCTGTAGATTCTAGTTTGGCGAAAATTCTTCATGCCGTAAGTTTGTATAAGTTGAAGTTAAGACGTTGAATTTCTAATTTATGTTTTGTTTTTGCAGCCTGCTCTAACGGAAAGTGGCGCAAATATAATGAAAACGATGCCATTCGTAGCCGATGATCAGGCGGATAACAACACGATGATGGAGTCTGAATTAGAAATCCAATTGATATCTCAGAAATTATTCTCTCAAGGTTATTCCGCTAACAATAGGAAAGAACTAGGTAACTATTTTATTCACCATGATTTTATTCAGCGTTAATTTCGATTTATTTACATGTATTTTTACATATTATTATTTAATAGTTAGTACGGTACGTTGTAAAATATTTTTTTTCAAATTCTGTATAATTTGGTTTATGTTTGGGTGTTTTATTTATTATAATTTTTTTAATTATTCAATTTATTACTGTATATTAAATCTAAATTTTAACTCTTGCAGCTTTAAAAATATCATTATACAATGTATTTATGTTTAAAAATTTCTAGATGAATTATTCAAAGATTTGACTAGCAAAGGATCGTTAACACTGGAAAAGTGGATGTTGGAGAAAGGTCTTTTTGGATCCTCTAGATATTGTTTGCTTCACACGCACGTACAGATGAAGTTAATGTATTGTCTAAACGATGACGAACACAAATCAGGTTTACAATTTTACATAATTTGACTTTTCTTTTGTAATCAAATATGTTATAAAAAATTATCTCGAGACTATTCTACAAGTTGTAAACAATACCGTTACTAAAGAAAAATGTTTATGAGCTAAAAATTGGATTTGTATGTTTTTTAGGTTACAAATGGTGGTGTCCTTCGTGCGCGGTGATGGTGAACGTGAACCAAGGTGGCTTTTTCGAACGTTACAAGATGAGTTGCGAGGACATATTGCGCGTGTTATATCTTTGGGTGTGCAACGACGACATTAGTAAAGTGATTTCCGAGTGCGGGAACAATGCCAAAGCCGTGCATTCAATATACAAGAGTCTGAGAGACATGTGCTGCAACGCGGAGGTAATGCAACAAGAGCGAATTGGAGGTCCCACCCGTTCGGTAGAGATGGCGGACATCCACATCGGAGACTGTAAAGACACTGAGAATGTAATGATCTATTGCGCATACGAGCGGGTAAGTCGGAAGATAATTTTAGGTGCTTCCACAGTGCTCAACATCAAAGCCTCTCTAGCCAAGATGTTTAAAAATTGCATAGCTAAGGAAACGACTATTGTGGGAGATCGCATCTTTCAGCCCAAAGTATGTCCCACTTATAAATTCGCGTTCATTAAGAACTCTTCCTCGTCGAACGCGGCTAATCTCAACGCTTTGGCTTATCTCAGGGATCAGGTGGACCCGATTCTTAACGTCTATTATAAGAAATTGACTCTAGTCAATTTACAGTCAATTTTAGATGAACTGGCGTGGCGAGACAAGTTTGCCAGCAACCCGAAAGGTGCCTTTTTCGATATTATTGAGCATATCAAACAGGCTTATGCGTGTTCAGGTAAATAAATTATTATTATTAGAGTTCTTTTTATAAAGGTTAAATCGTGTGATTTGTAGTGGTTTCTCCCAGAGTCGATAATTCCTTGCCGATAACTTTGGGTGGCAAACTGAAAGTAGTGAATTCGTCATCATCGTCGAGCGATAAAGCGGAGTCGACTTTCGCCGTGCCAGCCGACATCACCATTGAGGAAGCGAAAGAAAGTTTAATGGAGGATGAAGGAGCTGACGGAGACGATGAGGATTACATAATTCCCGTGGCCGCCGATTGCATTTTAGAGGAAGCATCGGAATATGAAGAAACGCTGATCATTGACACGGTGAACGACACTATCCGCACTCGGTTTATTGAATACAAGAAAGCTCTCCCGGTTGCCCAAAAGCCCAAACAAGTTAATGCTAAACCTGCTGCGAAGGTAAACAAAAGACCTAGTCAACCCTCTGCAGTAGAAAACAAACCCAAGGAACCGATAGCCATTCCTTTGGAAACTTATTACTACGCGCGGATGGAAGGAATACATGGAAACAAAGCATCGGAGCAGAATCGCAAATACAAATTCAAGGTTTGAATCTTTTTTTTAAAAACATTTACGGTAATTAAACATCATTTATTTAACTTTATTTTTCAGTGTGCGGTGTGTAAGAAAGTGTTGGACGAGAATTTGAAGATGTTGCGTCACGTGTATTCTCACATCGATTTGCCTCAACATGGTGGTGGCTTCAACGCTAAATGTCGTTGCAATTATTGCTTTCAGGATTTCCCTTCTCCAACAGCTAAAGACTCGCACATCTTCAAGGTACACTCAATGAACATGGTGCCGACGGTTTGTAAGATTTGTTTCAAAGATTTTCCCACCTCCACGTTTCTTTTGAAACACATGAGCGCTAAGCACAAACGATCAGAAATGCCGTATCATTGCAAAATATGTAATTGTCGCTCATCTTTTTATCAAGAAATTGTCAACCATTTTAATAAGGTATGCATCTATTTATCATAATGTTTTTATTTTAATTTGTATTAAATATATTATGTTTATTAGTCTCACGGCTTGAGTGACAAGTTGCAGTGTCGTTATTGTTTGCAAGTGTTCGTGGTGAAGCCGTCGAGTGTGCGAGAAGAAGCCGGTATTTCCAGCTTTTGGAAACACTTGGAATTGCACCAATCGAAAGTGATCAATCGATGCAACTTTTGCTGTCTTACTTTTATTTCGGCTCATGATCTGCAAGCGCACGTAAACAAAGACCACGTGTCGTTCAAAGGCATGCCTGGATTGGTGCCGGTCAAAGTGAGTCAGCCGCCACCGGGATCGAGAAAATACAGCAAACCTTCTACTTCAGGTAAAGAACTAGCGTCGCCGTCGGCAATTGCGACTTCGAAAAAGATGCAAACGGAACAAGTGTTGATTAGGAACACCCACCTCAACAGCAACTTGTGCTGTATGGAGTGCAAAGTATCGCTCTATAGAACCAACCATTTCATGTAAGATTTAATTAATAATACACGTTAAATTTATAATTTTTTTAATTATTATTAATTTTTGAATTAAAGCCAAAACATGGTATGTTCTATGTGTAAATTCGTGACGTCGTGCAGTCGTTCGTACGCTAACCACGCCATCGATTTTCATTCTGTTCCTCCGAGGAAAAAGTTGAAAAAGTTTCATAGTTTGGACCACCAACTGCACTGCTTGTGTAATTTCAGTACCAACTACGGAGATCAAATGGGTATGTTTTGTTATCTAATATTATTAAACTATAATGAACATATTTTTTTTTTCTATCAGCGAGACATTTAATCGCCAATAAGTGTTCTTACAAATGGTGTTACGTGGAGTCCAATTTAGAGTTAAATCACGCCAATAGCGACCTGGCTTAAATTGAAAAATATTATTGTTCGTACATATTGTTTTATTGTAATTATTTTTTTAAAAAAAGTTTCTTAAGTTAAAATTTGTATAAAAAAAAGCAAAAACTGAGAAAAAACACAATAAAGCATGGAAAAATTAATTCATTAATGTTTTTTTTATTACGAGTATAATTCATTTAAATAATAAATATTATGAAAATGCTCATTTAATTTAGGTTTTCGACAAATTATTACCGTATTATTAATTTTTGAAGTTTGCACTTTAATTAATATTTTGTATAACGCATCTTCCTTCATACCATAGCAGCTGACACCGTAGTTGTAATTTTGGCGGGTTTTTAACGCTTTACTTCCGGCTTTCCCCTAATTACTTCGGTAAAATTATTGCGGAGTTGAAAGTGAAATTAATTTAATGAATGTTCGGTGAAATTCCAGCTCAATTTGGAGAAAGTGATCATTAAAATTGAAGAAATGGCGGAGAAGTTCTCTCGTTTCAACGACGCGCGAGATTACGAGGTAAAAAAATACATTGTAAATAATATTGAAAATAAATAAATCGACCAAACCCAAGCTAAGATTAAGCCTACTCTCATTTCAACACGCTGGTTTCGATATTTTATTATAGCTAAGCAAATAGTTATCGAGCAGTTTAATGATGTTAAACAAACTTGAGATTTATGCCGAGGATTAGAAGTGTGGATTAATTTGGTGATTTATGTATTTAGGGAAGGAACGTGGAATTGTACGATGACGACGAAAATTTGGATATGGATTTGGAACAAGCGTCACTTCACGAGCCGATCAGTAAGGTATAATAAAAAACCCAACGTTTAAAATTATCGATTATAGTAAACTACTGTAATATTATTTCGGTTAAATCTTTTATTATACTACTAAAAGAAAAAAAAAGATTTCGGCAGTATGTGCCAAGGTTTTTAAAGTAATGTTGTTATGACGACTGTAACTATTTATTTAATATTTTATCCAATAAAACATTTTTTCGATAAGATTATTATTTACTCGCTTTACATTAACAGCTGCTGCCGAAATTTTTGATTGTGTTTATTTTAATAATACTGTAATAATATTGGTTAGATTTTGGTGTTTCTATTTTTTTTTTGTTTTTGGAAACATTTTATAGGACAATTTAGGACATCGTTTGCTGGTAAAACAAGGTTGGGTTGCTGGAAAAGGACTCGGACGACAACTGCAAGGTGAGAAATGGAAAAATAAACAAAAACAAAACAATATTATGGTGGTCCAAAAAATGGGTAAAATATAGATGGTGAGGCGGTGAAAATAAAATTATTTTATATTAATATTATATAACAGAATTTGAATATTATTTGCATAGTTGTGTGTTGGTTATAGAATGATGTGAGAAAAAGAAGACTTTTAAATCAGTATTTCCAATTTTTAATCAGGTCAAATCCAACTTTTTTTTGGGTAACGATATGTATATTAAAAAAAAGTTTGCTCACTTCATGTCATTTTGATATTATAATTTTTTTTCTTATTTAGTATGTGTTTCATTTACTAAAATTTTGTTTGCAGTTTCCATTGATTCTCCAACAACAACTACTCTCACGGAATGATTTGCACTCTTTAAATTGTATTCGCAACATTTTTACCCTTTCGAATATGCGGGATGGGTCATCAAAATTATTCGTTGGGTGCACTTTGCACGCAAATACGTACATTTTAGTAAGCAGTGCAGGTTTTTTTGCGGTAGTATTCGAATGTTTATTTATATAACCTTTGAATTTTTTTGACAGCTAAAAATGTTTTTAAGCAACATTTCTGTACCCCTCCCAAAAAAACAAAAAAGAAAGAAAAAGCTGGCTTTTTACCATAAGACATCGGTCTTTACATTGCTTCACTCTGCACATTTTAAGGTTGAAAGTTATTATTTTATTTGCTTTCATCGTCACGAAGACATTTATAACGAATTATTAAGCGCTTTCTAAAGTTTTTTTTATTATTAATAGAAAAAATTCGATGCAAACTTATTTTAAAAAATCGATTTTTACTAAGCTGGTTTAGCCACTGAATAATTGAGTGATTA
>JAQGAY010000915.1:0-18453 GCA_034698085.1 Polydesmus angustus | reverse complement strand
ATGACTAAACTGGAAGTGTTGAGCCAAGAACACAAAAACGATAAAGGATGGAGCGAAGGAATAGCGAAAAAAATCGACGACTTAGAATGGGAAATCCATAAGTTCGGAACTTTATTGGACGTGGTTCGAGGAGACATCGATAAAATCCACCAGAAACAAACCGAACTAAAGATATCGTCAACCGCCGGGGGAAGCTCCGGAAGCAATTTCAGCAAGAAAAAAAGTAACTCAATTTTTTCTTTTTCCTAGCCTTAAATTTCATTGAAACTAATAAATATTAGCAGATGACGATTCAGGCTTGAGCGAGCTTACAGCCAAGGTTCAGGTGATGTCGAGTCACCTCAACACGCTGAGACGAATCAACGAGGTGGTCCAGGTTCACCTTCAGAGCTACGCACTCAGCCTCAGCAACGTATCGAACGTTACCAGGTCAGAACCAAATTTAGAAATTCTTAAGGGCTTTTGAAAATCTCCAAAAGTTGTAGAACACTTCAAAAACATTCATTAGTCCCTAAACTCAAATAAGACAATAAATTCTCATTTACGTTAATAGTTATGCTTTAAAAAGATCACGATTGCAGTTAATTCCTTCTCTAAATTTACTTTTCTCTTATCAAGGGAGATTCTTTTGGGCTCTAAGCAGCTCCTAACTAAGAGCTACTTCCACCAGAACCTACAAGAAAGTCTGGACCGACGTCCAGCTTTGCAAGTTCTTACGCATTCACCTTCTTCAGAGAGCGCGAGAGAAAAAAGCCACGAGGATTGCAGCGAATGGCTGGAGGCGGGAAAGAACACCTCCGGCGTGTATCACATCCACCCTAGAGGAAGTGAAGACGGGTTCTACGTGTGGTGCGACATGGCAGCGGTAGGAGGAGGGTGGACGGTGTTCCAAAAACGTTTCGACGGGAACACCGAATTCTATCGAGATTGGCTAGAGTACAAACACGGCTTCGGAAACATCGCGGGAGAGCACTGGCTAGGTAGACATAAACCTTATCCTTAAATCCCCTCATTTTAATTGTATAATAATTAATAAAAGGTAACGAGAAGCTGCACATATTGACCAGGAGAAATATTTATCGGCTGCGAATCGAAATGGAAGATATGGACAACGATAAAGTGACGGCGGAATATTCCGCGTTCGCCATCGGTTCGCAAGCTACGAGTTATGTTCTTACAGTTCTAGGAACCTATCAAGGAGAAGCAGGTATTGAATTGATTCTCCTCTTTATAGTATGCTGCATTGAGCAGTTAAAGCATAGTCAGTTTTCAACCACCAATTTTTACATAATCTAATTTTTTTTTTTTTTGTAGGAGATTCGTTCGCCTACCACGCGGGAATGAAATTCTCCACCAAAGATGTGGATAATGATGTTTGGGAGGGTGGAAGTTGCGCGGAAGATCATAAGGGTGGGTGGTGGTATAAAGGGTGTGACATGTCCAACCTGAACGGAATGTACCTGAGTGGAACAACCCCAGAGAACATGCAATACCGAGGAATGTATTGGTACGAATGGCACGGACCGGCCTACTCGGTTCAAAAGAGTCTCATGATGATCAGACCCGCCGCTTACCAACCCCATGTCATAAATTTCAAAACTAAAACCAACTCTGATGACTGATCAAAACAATTTATCTAAAACTATGTTCAAATAGACAACTTAGAAGACGCTGTAATCAAAACTTGTAGCAAAATAAAAATAAAACATCAAGCCTCGATAATTTTCGATAAAATCATTCTATTTCTTTTTTAAGCATTACTAAAGATTTTAAGTTATTTTATACTTTACTTCAAGTTTTAATTACCGTTAACACGTGTATCCGAGATCTTACAAAATTATAAGATACGTTTCGATCCATATTTTTTTAAAAAAAACCTTTTCTTATCCGATTAATTGCCAGAATTTGTGATGAGAAGGAATAAATAAATCAAATTTTGTCGAAAATGATTCTTGATTATAATTTTAAATGGAAGTTAAAGTTCCCCTCTCAAAATTATTATCAAAGACATTTTTGTTAAATTCGATTAAGTTATGTTTTCATCCAGTAAAATTATATTAGGAAAGCAATCATTACGTTAACTAAAAATAAATAAATATATGCCTTACCTAATTTGATTCCGCGTTGCCATCTGAATGTGACCCTTCTGGCACTGATTTGAAAAGAATTTTCCACCACTTTATCCACTACTTTTCCGATGACCCCGTCTCTCCTCAGTTTCTGTTCCCTTTCGCACTCCAACTTCCTCATAGCTAAACTCAGCCGAGGTCCTGATGACTCTACAATGCAGCACAATCAAAACACCATTCAGTTTTAACAATAAATAATTATATTACGAGAATCACCGGTGATGAAATCCACGTCAATGCTTTCCTGAGACTTGTGGTGTTCACTTAACCCGTTTTCCTCGATCGAAGAGCTGCTTACGCGAAATAAAAATTTAATTAAAATCTATAAAAGAATTATTAATACAAATTCTTTACTTGAGATCGTTCATTTTACTGATGATCTCCAGTTTGGAGAGACTTCGCGGCAGCTCTATGTTATGAAAAGACGTGCTGTGTCTGAATGAACCTGTGCGAGAGTGAGGAGTAGGACTGTGAGAACGAGAACCGGGGCGACTTCCAATATTATTAGCAGCGCTTTTAGTATCGGCGGAACCAATCAGGTGAGTTATGCAAGTGTTCATAGACTGCTTCAAATTCTAAAAACAAATAGTAATTATTAATCACAAAACGAATTTTAAGAAAGAAACGCTGAAATTTCTTTTACAATTCATTTAACAAGCAAAAGAACTGAATTTCTTTAAATTAAAGTCAATTTCTAAACTTTTTACAAAAACAGTTTCCACTGTATTTTCAAAATTAAGTAAAAAGAAGTTCAAAATCTAAGAGAAAACCGGTCTCAAATTGTCATAGTCAACACATAGTTTAAAGCATGAAGAATGTATCATATTAGTTCGATTTTTCATAAACCAATTTACGTGATAATTATGCGCTTTTCAAAAGATAATTTACCAAGAATTCCTCGGAAGAAAGAAGTTTGATGTTATGAGGTTCGCAAGCTGTAATGAGAAAATCCAGACCTTGGTTGGCCCATCTAGGTCTCACTCCTCTTCCTCTTTCGCATTTCTCGATTACAAATTTCATCCATTGTTCAGCAAATTTAATTAACTCTAGACCCAACTTCTTTCGAGTTTCTCCAGTCACTAAAAACGTAATTTCCTTGTGATACTATAAACAAATAAGAAATGTTAGACTCGTTTTACATTTAAATTAATAAATGTTTAGTTAACCTCAAAACCAAATTTGTAACATTGGTAGAGAATTTCCCTGTAACGAGCAGGAAGATTGGTTCTTTCAGCATCCTCGATCTCGCTTGCTCCTTCCAAATTCAATTTGTCCTCCACACAGCTAATCGCATCGTTAATTTTATCCCTCAAACACATCGCTTCTTTCTGTAGAGATAAGCAAAATTAATGAATTCTGCAGCTAAATAAATGTGTATTTAAAGATTTCACCTTCAAGTCGCACAATGAATCAGCTATAGATTGATTGCAAGTGGTGTATTCTTTAGTTATAGTAACCGAGCCTCCCATCGCCTTCTGAAAGAGTTTCTTCTGAGCTTTCATCTGACTGGAATGATTAACGACAAACAGCAAACCTTCTACCTGCAAATTAAAACATTTATATATGGCGCTGATTATAAAAGAATTATCATGTTTAGTATATACTTTGAGGTGAGTGAGCGTGATCGTAATCTCAGCTGTGGCTTCGATCATCACTCGCTCTCCCTTCCACTGACTGTCTAATTGTAGACCATATTTATTACAGCACATGATAAGCAAATACCCTTCACTAGCCACGTTGTAAGGAGCTGCACTACTTTCGTGACCATATGTCATACTAAGAAGTTGACTCAAGTAGGAAAGATTACGCTTAATATGCTCTGAAATGTAAAAATTAGATTAGTCTTGAACATTTTAATTTAAAAAAAATTGAAAACGTACTCTAGAAAAATAGATTTAAATTAGTCGCTTCTTTCTAAAAATAAATAAAAACCTACCTGGAATGAATATACAATAAGTGGAACTGTGAGGAGCAACAAGTAGCACATGATTAGTAGCAAACAGCTGATCCAAAAGTTCATCAGAGCTGATCCTTACTTTATACTCGGCCGCAATTTCCAAGTCCTAACACGACGAACAATTTTCATTAATTATATTTTAACATACGTACTTTAAATTACAATAAGCTTACTTTTCTCAACATTTTAGCGAACATCATTGCTTTCATCGCTCGACCACGAGCTTCGTGAAAAACTTCTTTGTAGTCTCGATAAGATTGCAAAACAATCGTTCTCGATCTCTGAGAAGTGTCAGCATCCGATAATATTCTTTCGTATAGCTTAGAAGTGCAATTATCCACGCCAGATTCTAAATACAAACCGGCCGAATCCAACATAAGACTCGCCATCGAGCTACAAAAATAAATGTAAACAAAACTTTAATATTCAATGCACCATTTTATCGAATCTTAGTTCAACTAAAGTAATAATTTCATTATAATATGCATTAGAGTTGCTGGATCACTCAGGATAAAGATAAACATTAATAAATCCAGTTGATATTAAGCTTCGAATTGGAATGAACTCTCATTCAGATTTCCGATAAACGTGTATTAAAGCAAATGATTATTATTTATTAATTACCAGAAAATTTCGCTTGCCAAAGTCTCTCCTCTCTGTACATATCTACTAAACGATTTGATGAAAGCCCATTCTTCTTCCAAAACATTCTTTTCAGTATGTTGTTGAAAGTTGTTGCTGCAACTGTGTTCCGATTTTAGAAGCATTCTCACCCAAGATTGAAGATATCGTAAATACGACTAAACGACAAAACAAAATGCACATTATTTTTCATCAAACTAATGTTGAACATAAGAATATTGATAATAACCTGCAGCATTTTCTTAACATTATCATCGTAGTCCGTTAAATCCTGCTCCAACTTTTCTTGCTCGTGTTTGAAAAGAACTGCGTGGTTCATCTTGACGTACTTCAGCCGAATGACTACAGCGGCTTTTATCGTTTCCTTACATTCCCTCATCAGCTGTCGTATACTTAAAGCAGACGGTTCTTCCGGCTGCTGTTCCAAACGCAATTGAATACACTCGTGCATGATTTCGATAGGAATCTGCAAGAGAAACAGGTACAAGGCTCGAAACGAAGGAAGTTCCATGTTTCGATAATGATCGCTGAACGCTCCGTGCGACGAGAGATCTTCCGCGCTTTCGTTCCCAGAAGATGCGTGACTCAAAGTGTGGAAACCGCCACCCATTTTCCATTTTTCGTGCTTCATAGAATGATAATCAAAATACTAAAAATTATAATTATTGCACGCTTAGCCTATGGTTCAAACATTTCCAAGTTGATACTCACCATTAATTCTGGACTGGCGGTGTTTCTGTTGATTGTGTGCATTTTGAGAGAGTGTTTAGCTCTGTCTAGAGTTTCTTGAATAAGCCCAATAAGCCGGAAAAGCAGTTTTTTCAAGCCTTTCTGCTTGAGCACCTTATCGACGTATCTTCTGTAAGGAGACATGAATGAACTGTCCAAACTACCTTCGCTGATAGAATGACATAGCACCGTAGGGGATTTGTTAGGAGTGGAGGAGGTTAAGTTGACGTCGAAGGACCAAGGATTTACGCCCAAATGCCTCGGGCTACTGATGGTGGGAAGAGGAGTCGTGTTAGGACTGGCAGAGACTATCCCAGAGTCCGCTCCGGACGAGGCGGGAGAAGAACCCGAACACCGAAATCTTACGCATTTGCTCGATTTACGTTCTCGTTTTTCCGATTCCAGCCCAACATTCTCTTCAATTACGGGAACGGACAAATCTAAAACCTTCAATAACATAATAATTATTATTATTAAATCCGCTGCGATATAAAATATCTTAAAATTAAATCTTCAGACTTTTTTTTAAACTTTTTTAACATTGATAAATACCTCATCGCAACTTTTATCACTGGTGTTGCTTAATTGAGTGTGAAACGAGGGCCATGGAAGGTTCTCTCCGCCTAAACTTTGCAGCATTTTACCTAAAGAAGCAATTTTTTGCCTCAGATCGGTCACCAGATTATAGAAAAGGCACATGGTCTGCACTCGGTGAATGAAATGAGTGTCCTTATATATCTCCCACTCCTTGGTCATAGCTCGAGAAGAAGGATACAGGCGTTCCACATTGTCTAACCTGTCCAGAACGTCGCTTACTTGTCGTAAAGCTTCGTTCTGATTAGCGATACAAGCCGAGCAAAACACCGAACAATAACCCGAACACGGATACGAAGGAATTCCTTCCATCTCTACGGCTTTGAAATCGATTTTTACGTTCAACTTCAGCTTTTTATCTTCGCCTTCTTTCGCACTTTCTGCTGCCATTGGACTCTTGGCATCCAATTCCTCATTATCGGGGAAATCGACAGGCGATAAATAATCGTTGTAGTCATTGTCGATAGGAGAAAACTTAAAGTTCATCACTTTGTTTAGCACGTTCTCGATCGCTTCTCGTTCCTGGCACAGAGTTTGGTCTTCCATCTCGACGGTCCAACCATTGTGCCATGCTCGCAACTCCAACCACAACAAATCGTTCAGTTTGTTCTGCCAAACCAATTCTTCGTGACTTTTCTACAGAAAATATAAAAAAAATTAATTTATTGATATATTGCCAACACTCAAGTGTTCTACAGTATTAGCGAACCTTTGGTATATCTTAAAATTATCTATAATCAAGTCTTATAAAATCTTTTATAAAATAAAAATTGCCCAGCGATACCTCAAACATTCTTTAAAATGAATACAGCGTGATTTACAATATTGACAAAATTTGTTCCCTATAAGACTTCTCGGGATAGCATTACCCAGAATGCCGTTTTAATATTGTTAAAGTTAACATAATAATGTTTATTCATTTTCGGCACAATATATATTTTCAATAAAAAATTTCTCTTACGAACTCGAACCACAAAATAATCTTTAAGTTTAGGGATCTGTAATTTCCTACATTCTTTACCATAAAATAAGAGCCCAGATTCCTAATCCGTAATTATTAAGCAGAATACAAACCCCTTCTAAATGAAGAGAACTCTTCTTGCATCTCCTTTTAACCTCCTACGTGTTTTTAAATCTAAGCGGCACTTTCATCAATATCGCTAGGCATTTCTCATGATACCTAAATCATCGTCAGTATGACCTGATGCAACTTTTTACCTCCACCCAATCGCAATAAAATACTCAAAACTGCCTGATATCTCAAATCTTAATCGTGCATTTCTTGCAGGATAGGTTCACCTGCTTTCGGTATCTAGTCTACCTTAACACATTCCCTTATTAACCTGCAAAAACTCTACATGACAATAATTATTATATTAAACATACTGTACAGAAGTATACCAACATTTATATCTAACATTATTAGACGTGATAACACCGTTACTAGCCATTAATATTACTTCTGCTACTGTATAAAAACACCTGATAATACCAAAGATGAAAGAAGTAAGTTTAATATAATCGGTGCTTATTACCTGTTGATTAAGAATTCTGACAGGTCGAGTGAAATTGCCGTCTTCGGTCGACTTTTTCTCACTGCTTCCCATCCGAATGAGCGTGGAGAAGATTCTATAGAACTCTTGCCTATCCTTCGGGCAGTCCACGATGTACGACTTTACCGGAATGTCCACTTCGATGCTGTTTTCGCATTCCGCGGCGGTCACTGGCTTCGACTTGAGACTTCGAAAGTGGCTGGTGCATCCGATCTAAACACAAGCAACTTTTCGATTAATTTTTACTTCTAGTGTTATCTGTAAAATACGAACCTTAAGAGATTCTTGCTGAGGAGCTTGTGAGGCTAACGAAGACGGCGGGGATGCGGTGACAGAAGATGCGGCGAAGACAGCCGCCGATGCAGAGGAGAAGAATTCCGCGGAGGGTGTGGTATCGGGCGACGCTGAGATAATATTGCATATTTTAGATTTGGCGTCTCTTTCCATTGCGCGGAGAAGAGTAAATGAACGTTTTCGTCCTTTACCACTGGTTTTCAGTTCCGAATCCACTTCGTCGTCCTTGTCATGCACTTCTTCGCCCGCTTCTTCCTTGTGACGGCGACCATTCAGACCCCTCTCTTTTCCTCGCTGCTTTTCACGTTTCCTAAATTCATTTTTATAAAAAAAAAATATATAACATTCATTAATAAATATGCTACATAAAATCCGAGTAAATAGATAAGTTTTAAAACTTCCACACAAAATTTGCCCTATGTTTGGTAGGCGTTGTTTTCTCATCTTATTGATGTTTATTTATTTCGTTTATGAGCAGATCTAAACCTTATCAAATAACTAAACCAATGTTTACAAACATATTTTAACTTTTATGTAAGCAAAAGCAGCTAGTAAAAAGAAAAACTTACATAGATATGTCTTTATTCTTGGCTTTTCTCTCTCGGCTCTGCCTGACGGTGGTTTCTGGGTCTTTGAAATACATTTTCATGCAAAAATCGTTGAGTACCAAATACTCCAAACCGTCGATCCCATTTAACGAGTTGCAGTTGGAGCCTTCGTCGGACCATTCTATAGCGTTGGAGTGAGCTTCGGACGACGAATTCCTTCTTGCCAAACTATAAAATGCAGAGCCAAGGCATTAATAAAATGAAGATGAGAGTCAAGATATACAAACCGAATAGAAATACACTAAGCCTAATACATGCTCATTCACAAAGTAGGTCATTCAACACATCCATTTTAATACCAACTACTTTTACACGACTTAAACAAACTTTCGCTTCACTTTTCTACTTACTAATCTTCGTCGTCCGAGTTGTCACCGCCGTCAAACGGCTGATCTACTCCTTTCTGCTGCGATTGATACAACGCCATTTTCCATAATAAAGATTATTTTGATGATGCGTCATCAAGAACGAGAGAGAAGCGGTCTCAGCTGACGCGGTTCCGCACCGCAAAACGCAAACATGACGCCATTCTACGAAAGCTCAGAAAAGACTCAAAAATAATGTCTCAATTAAAATTTAAGAATAATTTTTAAATTTTAATTTGCGAATAAACACAATAGTTGTTATTATTATTTGGGTCCTATCGTTAACTTTATTATAATTAGGTTTTCCAAATACAAAATCTCAAAAAATTACCAAAAGTAAAAGAACAATAAATTTTTCGTTGAATAAAAATTAAATAACCGATATAGTTGTACGTAATAAAATGCAGTTTAAAATAATTATTATTATATAGCTATAAAATATGACATAACTATCCTCCGATATATATTAAACGATAGCAGCAAACGGGGGAATTAACTATAATTAGTTAAGCGTCGTTAACTAAGTATCAGCTGCACATTAAGCTACAAAAAAATCTCAATTCCATTTCTACGTGAAAATAACAAAAGCAAACTGAGATACGTGAAATCCTCCTCTTAGCTTCTTCTATCTTTTTTTTTTTGTTATTAATCATCCTAAAATTTTAAAGCTTTTATCTTTTTTAAAAGTAATTCACACGTTATTACCCTTAAATTTTTACCACCGATCGATTGCTTAAGATTCCAATAATAATAATAGTGTGAATCTGGTTTTTGTAAAGAAGAAATGAGATAGCCTATGGCTTTCAGCAGATCGAAGCTCGAATAAAGTGGTTGAGAATGCGAGGAACGTGAGAGTCAAATCCACCGATCTCGATCACTCCGTTCTGTTCGGGATGGGCAGTGGTCAAACGACGAGCAGCCAAACAACACACAAATAACCTAAAAACAAACAATTACTAATTAAATTCATACACATGTAGATAAATGTTAAAAATATTAACCTGGCATTCGAAATATTCAAAGCCGAACGATACTGCGAGAGATGATCCCCCAGCTTGACATCAGCCGGTGCTTTCACCTGGTTGTCTGTGAGAACCAGAAAAGCATCGTAAGACTTGTTATTCTGTTTGGCCCAGGTGAGGGGCTTAGCGCAATTGACCGGACCCATCGGCGTCTAAAGAAAAAAAATCAAATTTACAAAAACAAATTCTTCGGAGTAAAGTTTCGAAAATAAAATGAATTTGTTAACCTCTCTCATTCGTTTCGCGATCTCCAACAAACTCATATCTTTAGTAAGCTCCAGCACTTTGATGTCATTGGAACTGAAGGCAGTGATGGTGATACCTTCGTCTGAGTTTAACAGGCTAAGGATGAGAACGGCTGAAGCCAAAGCGGGAGTCATTTGAGGACAGCCTTGGACTTTGCTGTGTACCATCGGGTTGCGAACATCCACCGTCACTAGAATTCGTTTGCCTAACGGAACCGAGCATTTCTGTAATGAGAAACAAAATGATTAAAATTAACCACGAAGCAGCACTGAGCTCAGCAACAACGCATAATTTTACAGCCACAGCGTTGACTGAACCTGTACCTGTAAAGAAGCTGTGAACATGTTGTGCAGAGCATCGACCACAGCCGTGTTGAGTCGTCGTTTGGGTGGTCGAAAGGTGTTTACCCCTCCGATGCCGAGGGGATGCGAGCGAGGAACGGCGCTAGTAGCTCGACCCAGGTCCTCGTACTTCTTCAGAGCTAGGAAAATGTCGACTGGATGCAGGTCGGTGGGAGAGAGCCTGGAGTGGTCTTTGAGCTGGTCCAGGAGGATAGGGTATACGGGGTTGTTGGGGTTGATGAATCCCAGCTGGGCGAAACGACGGATATGGAACACAAGTTTACTCAAGGGGAAGGCGGGAAGGAGACTGCGCCAAACCTATACTCAAAACAAACAACATTTTCCATTTCGATACATTTAAATCAAATACACTTAGACCTCGTTTTCAATCTTTTTGGATATTAAGCCTCTTAATTACCACCAAACCCCTTTCTAGGGGTATTTTGAAGCTATGTCTGATTAGTAAGAAATATTTTTAAATTGCCCGTAATTTTTTTTATAAAAAAAAATTAATTGCAAGCTATTAATTATTTATTTACTTATAACAACTATTTGTAATTTTGTAACTAATATTTACCGTATTTGCATTCATTTCCCCGATCTCTTAAGTTTCTAAGAAATTTTAATTTCGGTTTCGATTTTTCATCATGAGATGTTTATTGTGTGAGTTCCGGGTTATTTTTAGTTCTTACATAAAAAACTAAAATGTAACACAACTTCGTTAAAATCCTTACTTCAAATCTCAACTTTCACTCAATCTTAAATCTAACTGACAGCTCGTTTCAGTCCCGAAACAGGTAATAAATGAATGTAACGAGATCTAACAAAAACATTTTAACAAGTTTAAAAAGAAAACCTCGGTGGATTTCCTCATATTAGTAGGCACCATCTCCAGATGCAGTTGATGTTGTTCGACGAGGAACGCCGCTTCTTTCTCGTCTTTGGTCTGCTGCAAGCTGTGAATGCTTTTCAGATACTTCACTGTTCCCTCCGCCTCCTCATCATTTTCAAACAACTTCAGTACCGCATCCAAACCTTTAGTCAAATAAGTCAGCACAACCGAAGTACCTGCAAACAAATTATTTTATGGTTATTGAACACGTAATAGAAAAAATTTAAAACACCAGAGATGCACAAGGTAAATACTTATTCTAAAGCCTAATTTCCAACTCCGAACGTCATTTGCACAGACACCTTGAACTTGTATTCAGTGTTTTTAATTATTTTTCTAACACGATCTAGCCTGGTAGCGTATAAAGAGTGCTTTAAACTTTGTAAATATCACTCAAATCACTGAATACAAACTCATAGTATCTACCTAAAAAATCATGACAAAAGGCTTTAGAGTAAGTTAAAATCGAGGTTAATCTCGGATATCTTAAGTGCCACCTCGTTTGTTTACATTTGCTTTTGGGTTTGACGTGCGCGAGTCGCAAAACGTCTCTGTGCGTCCAGCCGTGATAGTTGGTAAACCTGGCGCAGGTATTGGCAAGCTCCTGGGCAGGTCTGTCGTTGTACCACTTGGCTACGGCTTTCCTCTGCGCTCGACCCCATCCGCTGCTTCGTTTATCCGCACCCACCTTCGTTAAATACGGTTCAATTAAAAATGTACTTAACCAAAATTAACGCACACAACTCACCTGCTCCGAAAAGTATACGTAGACGAGAAGATGTCTGGCAGTGGTACACACTGAGTTCAGGGCTTCGTAAGCCGCTCGCTTCGTTTCTAGATGATCGCATCGCGCGCAGTGAACCAAGGCGTAGATGCGCAATTCCTGGAACTCGTTCCCTTCCACTTGCAACTCAGCGATTGCTTTGACCACGTCCACACCTCGTCCGTCGCGGATCAGCTTTTCCACGAATGACAATCTCTGGCCGAAATTGGCGTTCCTTTTCCCCGCTTGATAAAAATTACCTTCGTCGCCTAGCAACAGGTAGTTCAACACTTTGTTTAAGTCGTTCGTCTCTCGACAGCAGCTCATTTTCGATTTTGATTAATGTCGTCCACGGCTAATTTATCTGGAATGTGCGAGACAAAAAACGTCAATTTTTATTATGCTAAATGACATTGACGTTGATGTATGCCAATTTTACGAAATTCACTCCGGCAAAAAGTGCAAAATTATATTTACCGGAGAATAAACGCCCATAATAATCTTTGGAATTAATAATATGTTGAATTTTCACTGTAAAACCACGAAATTTCAGGAAGTTTTCACGTAATTTTATGACCCAAAATCATAAACAGCAGATGCGACCGGTGATGTACCGTTTACGACAAAATATTTACTTCGTATGAGTCATTCAATACGTCGCAAAAAATAATTTTGTCGTCCGCCACACCATACAAATTGTTTGCGGTTGTGCAGCTGTCAATAAAGGTATGGTAAGCAAACTAGAACCAAATATCATACTCATCAGGTTACAGTGTTATTGCCTTAAAAGCGCATTTTGTTGCTCTTACCACACCATAGCTACGGCTTTAAATTGGCATACCACATTCAAATTAATTTTGTTAAAATAATAAAATTGCACAATGGAGAATTATAATAAATAACGATCAGATTACATTAAAAAATTTCAAATTCGCTCAAACATTTGTTTTTATTCATAACAAATTCACACATTTCTGTAAAAGTAAAAATGAAAACTTTTTATTTACAAAAAAAATTAATTTAAGTACAAAAAAGTATAAAATGCGGGTAAAAAAGGTATATAAAAGAGAATGAGCTGCTTCGTGAGCTTACAAATTGCAATTAGCGCTGAGATTTAAATACAAAATAAATTAATGAAACAGCAAAGAAAAAAGTTTGAGAAAAATACAATACTTTTTAAGTATACATTACAAATATTAACAAATAACTTTCTGGGGTTTTTTTTTAACAGTAATGTTGAGAACCATCAAAATCGTTAACGATGCCTTCGTCTACACTCGCTCCTCGTTCCTGTCGCTGAAACTGCTTTTGCATCTCGCTTTCGTCCACCTCGGGATTCTCTTCCAGAACTTGGCTCGAGATCTCGACGGGAGGCAGATGGTCCTCGGCGTGAACCACCACGTTCATCTCGTCGTTGACGCTGACTATTTGGAGAATTGGCAGTGCTAATTTGCTTTCCACCTGATTACCGTCGTGAATTGATATAGGAACTGGCTCCGGTTTAGGCAGACGACAACTGTTTTGGCTCTGAATGCGGAAGACGTTGGAGGATGAATGGCGTCTTCGGAACCAATGCGTCGAGTTGCCGGTTTCGGCATCACTGTCGCTCATCACAGCACCTAAAATCATACGAAAAAAATGATAAATATTAACTCAAAAAAGAATATTATAGTTCACGTAGCCTTAGTACCAGAATCTTGGCTTCCTTTTCGCAGCGCTAAATTAGCCAGGGCTAAAATTCCCAAATCGATGGAAGCTCTGCTCCTGATATTAACCGCGCTTCTCTTCAGCTGATTTCTTAACCGAAACGGAGAATAGTCGAGAAAGCTGCTCATCAAACTGCCTCTCTGACTGGGCAAACCTTTCAGGGCGTTCTTAGCCTGGGTGGGACACAGCCAGGACCACATCTCCTTCCTGATGGCCCGATTATAAAGTCCGTAGATAACGGGGTAGCTGACGCTGCCGGCGAAAGCTAGCCAGGTGCTGGCCACGCGGAACCAGCGAGGAGGCGCGCACGAATCAGTACCGCACGCGCACTGCCACGAAGCCAGCAGGAGCAGAGGGAAGCAGGTGATGATGAACGCACCCAAAACCAAACAAATGGTCCACGCTCCCTTCGTCATCAGCTGATACGAGAGCATAGTCAAAGACTGGCCCCGCTTTGAGTTGGAGAACTTGCGGTATCGAGACCAGGACTTGTCCACGTGAACTGGAAGTTCGGCTTCGATCTCAGGTACGTTGAGGCGGCTCTGCGTGCGCGCCACTTGGTAGATGAAGAAGTAACAGGTGCTGATGACCAGGAACGGGAGGAGGATTGACGAGACGAGGAAGTACACGGTGTAGAAACGGTTCTCCCGCCACGAAACCCCGCACAACCATTCTCCTTCTTGGAACTCGAACCTACAATTCAGGAAAAAACGCTACATCAATATATTTTTTTGTGTGTGATTAGGAATTCTGAATTTTCATTTCAAATCCTCTATTTTTTTTTTAAAAGAAAATTACTGGTGCAGAACGTATACATTTACATAATTTCTTAGATTAACAGGCATTCGCTTTGTAGCCTATTTTTTTTTTGATAACGTATCAGATTTAAAAGTGAAAGCGAGGTCTAGGTGTACGGTTTATTAATTAATAGTGGGAGATTCCCACCGGTATGAACCTTGAAGGACTTACTTGGACCAGCCAAAGAGTGGAGGTAGAGAGCAGGAACAGGCTTGTATCCACACCCACAGTAACATGGCGGTTGACTTTGATGAAGTGATTGTCATAGTGTACGCCATCGGCTTCACAATTGCATAGTACCTGAACAAAAACTAAACCTTAGAATCTTTATCACTTAAAAAAACCGCTTTTGTTTACAGTTAGTAATAATTTATTTGATTAGACAAGCTATTATTTATCGTATAACATGTACAGTGTATCAGAAAAAAAAGAGGTCAATAGGTACGTATATTCTGTCTACACACAATATAAAATTATAACCGCCATATAAATTTTATATTCTTAGTAACATATTCAGGTTAAAATATAATTTATGATCATAATTACTTTTTTTTTTGTTTGATCTATTAAAAATATTTAATTCAAATTTATTAACTCGATATATTAAAATTATTATGATATTAATCTAAAATAATATTTAAATAAAAAAATATTTCTAATAATTAAATCAAAGTGAAATTTGTTAGAAACTATAAATAATATTGAATTGTTCAAATTGCTGAATAAAAAATTTACTGTATTTAAAAAATAATTCTAATACCGGTAACAAAAAAAAATTTTGATTTATGAAAATTATGTTATAATAAATTACATAACGATAATTTAATCGTTTGGATTTAATATTAAAAAAAATAAAATCGAAAGTGTTCTAATTTATTAAATATACTTAATTAGCTTTATCAAATTAAGGTCTTCGTTTGACATTTTGTTTCTAATAAAAAAATAAATATAACCCAATTCGACGTCGTACTTTGTTGCTCAGATAAAAAAAAAAGTGGAACTAAAATCTTAATTAGCACTATCGCGTAACAATCCCCGGAAAAAACTAATTACTTTTAATTAAAATTATTTTATAGCTATTGAACTAATTTCGAATAAAAAATTTTAAGAAAAAAAAAAAACTTGCCTATCAATGGCTATCATTGCCAATGTAATAACACTGGCGGATCCATTTAAAAGCGTGAGAAATGCTGTAAAATTGCACCAAAAGATGCCGAATATCCATTTTTGTTGAACAACACTGGCGATCGAAAACGGCAGGATGAAAAGAGAGAAGGCAAAGTTGCTGGCAGTCAGATTAAACACTAATCTAAAATGATAAAATAACGCATTAAAAAAAATATATTTTGAGCTAAAAACATAACAATGTTGAGCGTACCGGTTGCTGGGGAAATGCAGCTGATCTCTGCGAATGAGGGAAAAAGTGACGATGAAATTACCGATCAAAGCTAACAAGGCGATGAGAGTGAGAGATCCGCTTTGCGCGAGTAGTTCCCATCTCAGATAATCTCCGTCGGGTATCGGTTCGGATTGAGTGAGGTTAGAAGGAGAGTGCAAGTGGTCGAGTAGCTGCTGCTCACTAATTGAGCCATTTCGTGCGGGAATGATCATCTCAATCACCACAATCGCTTTTCTTCGTTAATTAAACATTCTTCAACAATTTGTTTTTAAGTACATCGATATGTACGGTAATAGATTAACGAAGAAGTCGTCTTCGGCTTACTGACAATAATTATTTCTCTCTCTGGTAACGTCAAAACATTTAAACTTGATCTTCAAAAATCCGTGAAACCTTCTTAAATACAAATTCTTATCGAGCTGTTGAGAAAATCTCTTTTATATTTAACAATAAATTAAAAAATCTTCTTTAAATTTTTTTCTTTAAAGTCTCAAAAACATCGTAAATTCACTCCTTAAAATTTCTTCTTGCATATTATTTAAACCGATTTACGTAACAAACCGTAATTCCTCTTACAATTGCGCGAAAATGCATTACGTTTCAACAGGTTCAGTTCTTCGTTTAGCAAATTAAAATTCCTCGCTCCCAAGAATTTCAGTTTCCTTTTCGATAAATCAAACAGAATTGTATTCGTCTCAAATAAATTGAATTTCCACATCAAGAAGAGTATTGAGTCGTTCAAAATTCTATAATAAATAAATATTCACCAAAATCTCTGAAGGAGTTTGAAAATATTCTGATGAAATAAGCTGCTTATTTTCTATGAGGAGATTCACCTTTCAGTTCATGGATATTCTTTTTCCTTTCAAAATTGATGAGATTCCAGCACCGTAACTCCTTTAAAAAAATGCGGTTTACACTTTTCCCGCACTGTACTTAATCGTTTAATAGATTAGCATGACATATTAATAGATGAATATACCCGAAAGTTTCAAAATAAACTTCTTTCTTTTTGCTTAGATATGACTCGAATCCATTTTCAAATCACGGTTAAGCTTATTCCTCTTCAAAACACTGGTTATTCCTCTTCTATGCACTTTAATACCTCTTCAAAACGTTGTTCGCTCCTTCAACACACTGCGTAGAACCGTTTAATAAATTAGATTAACCGTTAAATTTTCAGCTCGGATAAATATGGGTCGAATTTTCAATCTCCAAAACGCGGTACTGTAATATTCCTCTTCAACTCATCCTAATATTTCTTCAAAGTGGCGTTTGCTTCCTCGATACACTGCGTTCAAACGTTCAATAAATTATAATAAATAGAAATGTACCAACGTTGTTGATATCCTTAATCGTTCGAGTTTGATCTCCGATATTGAGCGTCGAGCGAGCGAGCGGTTTCTCTCTCTTCAAAATCTCCAACCACATTTAAGAGCTTGGCAGTTGACACATTTCACCACCTTTTTTTTTCTTCCACTACATCCGGGTGTAAACTACCCTAAAAAGAACAAGAAAAAAAAAAAGACAATTCAATACTATTTTTTTGGTTTTCTGACGAATGAGATTCCGAGAAAGTGAATATGTATCGTTTTGTTTCGCACGCAACGCCCTTTTAGTTACTCGGATTTTCCAACGAATTATTACCTCTTCTACGTCGTACTCGGCTCTCTAAGATTCAATTCAGCCTCATTTCAAGCAAAAATACATGTCAAGATATGGATCTACACGCGAAAAATTGACATTTTCTTACCCATTTTTCCCCCACACCGCTCCTCGCTCCTTCTTCATCTTTTTGGCTTGTTTACTTCCTGGTTGGAGGTAAACGCAGCGCAATATATGACGTCATCGGTAGTTAACGACGACCCTCGATTTCACGCTATATTTATCGTGACGTCAGACCGAGATCGTTCATCTTTCAACTCAAAAGAGAATTAAAAAATCATGACAGATTAAAATCGGAGCTTTTGTTAATTGATAACTTATCTTTAATTAAAAAGGGAAATCCAAGGTTTAAGAACTCGTTTTAAGATTAATTTTTTTTTTATGCATGAAATGAACTGGAATGACCTTTGCCATTTGTAATAGACTGGAAAGAGAGAGAACTTTAATTAGGACACCTCGTGTTGGGTATTCCAAAAGAGGTGCATGGCCAATTTTTTTTTTTTTTTTTTTAATAAAAAACGATTAAATTTTAGAAGAATGAAAAAATCAATTATTTTTAAAAACAATTAAATTAAAACAAAAAAATAAAAGGAAAAATATTTAAAGAATTTGTGATTCGTTATTTCGATTTTATTACTTGAAAATATTCCATTTTTTGTAAAATAAAAAAAAAACCCATTTAAAAAAAAAAGCCATTAATTTGTCATAATTATTTGAGCTGTCAGTCATCTACCGTAATTTATGACAAG
>JAQGAY010000914.1:0-18463 GCA_034698085.1 Polydesmus angustus | reverse complement strand
ATTTTACTCAAGTTTGAACGATATTTTACTCAAGTTTGAACGATATTTTACTCAAGTTTGAACGATATTTTACTCAAATTTGAACGATATTTTACTCAAGTTTGAACGATATTTTACTCAAGTTTGAACGATATTTTACTCAAGTTTGAACGATATTTTACTCAAGTTTGAACGATATTTTACTCAAGTTTGAACGATATTTTACTCAAGTTTGAACGATATTTTACCCAAATAAAAACGATATATAACCCAAATAAAAACGATATTTTACTCAAGTTTGAACGATATTTCACCCAAATAAGAACAATATTTAACCCAAATAAGAACGATATTTAACCCAAATAAGAACGATATTTTACCCAAATAAGAACGATATTTTACCCAAATAAGAACGATATTTTACCCAAATAAGAACGATATTTTACTCAAACTTGAACGATATTTTACTCAAGTTTGAACGATATTTTACTCAAGTTTGAACGATATTTTACTCAAGTTTGAACGATATTTTACCCAAAATTGAACGATATTTTACTCAAGTTTGAACTATATTTAACCCAAATAAGAACGATATTTTACTCAGACTTGAACGATATTTGACTCAAGTTTGAACGATATTTTACCCAAAATTGAACGATATTTTACTCAAATTTGAACGACACTTTACTTGAATTTGAACAATATTTTGTTACATTTTAAACGAAATTTGCTAAATTTTAAACGATAATTTATTCAAAATAAAACTATATGTGATTCGTTTTGAACGATATTTCAGTGAATTTCAAATAATATTATTGATCTATATACAGAAAATATATATATAAAATGTAGAAATTCGAAATAAAATCCAAAAACATATAAATAACAAAATCCTCCTCCACTTCCGGCTGACATTGTAACATGACCAAGAAAAATACTTGCTTAAGAGCAGTAACTCAATTAAAAATCACATTTACATTTTTTTTTAGAAAAAAAACATTTACTTCCGGTTTTACATAACAAAAAAAAAAAAGTGTTTTTTATTTCAAAAACAAACTAACGGTAACACGGGGAAGAAAAAAAATTAAATTTTGAAATGAAAAAAAAAGTTGTTAAATGAGAAAAAAAAAATCGATATTTTTGCGACGCAGATTAACACCTCACGCGAATGCACTTTAAACGCGATTTTTGTCGCTCGCGTCGCCAGCCAAACGCATTCCAATCTCCATCTCTCCGTCTCCATCGTTCTGTCTTTCTTTTTTTTTTCATATTCAATTTCACTTTTTTCCCCCCTTTGGTAACGACAGAATTTGAGTGTGTGTAATGACGAGCAAATGGCGTCACAGTGGTGTCACTAATGGCGTTTCTGCGCACTCAAATTAGCACCTGCTTTTTTTTTTTTTCTTTTTCGTCTTTTCTCTTTTTATATAATAATTTGAGCACTTCATTTTGTATTTATTTAGGAACAAAACCACTCGTTATCTTTTTTTTTTCACAAACACTTAATTTTTTTTTCTTTCTCTCTTTTTATTATTCTCATTTCCACTTTCGTTTTATTTAAATGTCACAAAATTGCTTTTTTTTATACTTTCAAAGAATCAAACCAACATAATACAAAAAATAAATAATAAATGCACTTTTTTTGTTTCTTCTATCTCTACCGGCACATGTATATAGAAAATGACTTTTTATTTTCACTACAAATTTCTTAATAATTCTTTGCGTTGCATTTTAGTAAATAAAATTTAAAATTTTAACGTCATAAATTTTTTTTAATATTACGTCATAAAAAAATAAAAAAAATGTAAAATGATGTCAAATAAATGCAAATTTTGAAAATGACGTTTTTTATAAAAATTTAAAAAGTACCGTACGTCACATAATTTTTTCACATAAAGTTAAAATTAACAATTAGCCTACGTTAATAAAAATTTTTAAAAATTAATGTCTTAAAAAAAATAGCTTCACAAAAAAGAAATTTAGTACCAGCACCGTAATAAAATCATTAAAAAATTACATTAAAAATGACGTCATATATAAAGAAATTCAAAAATGACGTCGTATAAAGACATTTAACGGTAAAATGTTTTTTATTTCATCTAAATAACATAAAAATTAAAAAAATACCGTACAAACAATAAATATCGTAATAAATCTTATTTAACGTTATACGGTATATTTTTTTTCCAAAAAAAAAAAAAATTCCCAAAACAAAACCGGAAGTAAATATTGATTTTTTTTATTTAAAAAAAAGCGCATAATTATTCAATCTGAATTCAGATAAGAAAACAAAAAAAAAAAAAAAAGGGAAAGGCGTTTAGAATTTTTATCACCCTGTATAAATAAAGCGGGCTAGAGTTAGTGTAGGGAGCCAATCGCAGCCTCCTCATCTTTTATTCCCATCTTCCCCATTTGCATGTAAATGGCGCATCTCATTTTGTTTATTTAAACTTTCTCCATATAAATTTTTTTTTTTTTTTTTGACTTTTATAAGATTTTTTTTTTTCTATATATAAAAAGGAAAATGGTGGACGAGTTTTCCCTCTATATTAAGCTATTTAGATGGGAAGAAGAGAAGGCTAACTGCACTTTGTCCCGCAGTCATTTTGTGCATTTACGTGCATTTGGTAGCCAGGGACCCTACCCTCCTCAATGGACCTCATAACTCTCCATACAAAGACACTTTTCTTTTCTCTTTCGACCATTTGCAGCCAAAAAAAAAAATAAATAAGAAATTTTAAAATAAGAAATAAAATGAAAAACACTGCGCATGCTCAATAACCACTTTCTAAAGGGACTTCCAAAAAGATATATAAAAAAAAATAAAATGCGTTAAGGGATTTGATGCACTTTTTTATTTAGGAAATCCATTTTATTCAATTATTATGGAATTAAATCTGTATTTCTATTAAGAACGAAATACTTGATTCAACATAGAACGACTTTTTCAAATTCAATGACTGTATTACGAACGATATTTTAATCTCAATGTTTAACGTGATTTTATTTTGATTTATACTGCGAAAGATCGATAGTTGATTTAATAAAGAACGATATTTTGACCCTAATCACTTTATAAAAAACGATATCTGACTTTTATAAAAACCGAAATTCTGATCTTTATTAAGAACGATATTTTAACCTATATTAAGAACGATTTTTACATATACTGTAGTTACAAACAATATTTTGACCCTGATCAGTTTATAAAGAACGGTATTTTGACTTTGATCACTTTTTAAAGAACGATATTTTTACTCTGACCACTTTATAAAGAATGATATTTTGACTCTGATCATTTTATAAAGAACGATATTTTGACTCTGATCATTTTATAAAGAATGATACGTTGACTCTGATCACTTTATAAAGAACGATATTTTGACTCTGATCACTTTATAAAGACCGATATTTTGACTCTGATCATTTTATAAAGAACGATAATTTGACAGATCATTTTATAAAGAACGATAGTTTGACTCTGATCACTTTATTAAGAGCGATTTTTACATAAACTTACAAAAATAATTACGAACGATATTTGACTCGCTTTAGAACGACTACTTACTCAAATTTTTTAAACGATATTTTGACCCTAATCACTTTAACTGACAGATATTATGCAATGCATGTTGTATAATACTCCGTAGTAGTGTTACGAACGATATGCATTCAATTTTAAACGATATTTTACTCCAGAATAGAACATTTGAATTCCACAACAATTCAATAATAATAAAAAAAAATCCCTTAAACCGGAAGTAAAATTTTCCCACGTGTGGTTCGTTTATTTTCCGTCCAGGGTGTACTTTGACTAGGGCTAATTAAATAGTTTTCTTCTCACTTAGCGCGATTTATAAACCACACCATTTAATTACGATTTGCAGTCACGTGAGCCGTTGATGCGATCGTGACCTCGGGATCATAAGATCCGCTCTCCTCGCTCTCTGCTTAAAGTAAACAGCGAATTCCGATTTGAAGAGAAAGCTCTCGAGCGGGCTATACGGACACTTCCGGGCAGGAAAACAGCACGTTTCCCCCCTCCATGCGCTTGATTAAGTTAGGGCGTTAACGCATTTAGCCCTCGCAAACACTCGCAGCGCCACCTCGCGTCTCTCGTCAACTAAGGAGATAATGTAGTGAAGAGCAAGAAGGGATTTCCCCTCCCAAAAGTCAACAACCTTATGTTCACACACATCAACACACAACACACCTTTGCAAAACAAACCGATAACCATTTCGCAAACAATGTTTTTCATCAAAAAGTTTGCTTTTAATTAAGAAAAGTTAAAACGCCATCGTTTAAAGTTAATAGATGAAAATAAAAATGGCGGCGTTGTCCAGTGCTGGAGATAAAATTCTCACCACAAAATTATTGTTTTTACCATATTTTTTTACTCAAAGAACGATATTTTACAGAAAGAAAGATATTTGACTCAAAGAACGATATTTGACTCAAAGAACGATATTTGACTTAAAGAACGATATTTGACTCAAAGAACGATATTTGACTCAAAGAACGATATTTGACTCAAAGAGCGATTTTTGACTTAAAGAACGATATTTGACTCAAAGAACAATATTTTATAGAAAAAACAATATTTAATAGAAAAAACGATAGGCCTATTTGACAGAAAGAACGATATTTGACTCAATAAAAATGAAAATTTCTCAATTTAACCAAAACTCTCATTTAAGATAAATAGATCATAATAAAACTTGAAGTGTTTTTATACAGAAATCTCATTCTAAAAAATTATTAATGTTTTTACGATTTTTATTATTTTAATAATAATTATTTTTAAGAAATAAAAAAAAATTATTAGTACAATAAAAAAAAATAAGAGGTATTCATGTAAACGTTAACCTTTTAAGGGTGAAATCGAAAAATGATTGGTCATCAGTTCTCCCAAAAGGTCAAATCGATAAAAATAGATGAAAAAAAAAGGAATAAAAACTTTTTTTATACTTTTTTCCAAGAAAAAAAAAGTCAAAAAAAAAAAAAAAAGAAAAAAAAAAAAAACAAGAAAAAAAAGGGAGGATGGAAAATGTTTGGTCAGTTAAGTTAAAAATGATGGTTTGAATTTAAGTCTTCTTTTTTCTCATCTTTTTTTTTTCAAAACTAAGATTTATGATGTTTGATCATTTTTCTTTCCTTTCTCTGAAAAAACATTTAAAAAAAAAAAACGCGGACAAAAATTGGAAAAGTGTCAAAACGCTTTGGACCACCCTCTCCTACACCCTCACACACTCCAAAGCGCATTTGCTTTTCTTCTTCTGCCATCGATGCTCTATTTACGTCTCTCTTTCTGCATCACTCTGGCTGCTGTCACTCCCTCTCTCTCCCTTTATCATTTTCTCTTTCCATCTCTCGGATTCTATCACTATTACTTCCCTGTTATTTCTCTCCGCCTCCATCACTCTGGATGCTACTTTTTTTTACTATCCACCACTGTGGCTACATTTCTCTCTAAATCCATCTCTCTGCCTCCATCTCTTTGCATCTCTCTGCTACCATCATTCTGCATTCATTTTTCTCCATCGTTCTAAATTCCATCACTTTGGTTTCCGACACTTTTTTCGCTATATTCATTTCCCTTTCCTCCATCATTTCGATTCTCTCTTTCCATCATTCTGGCATCTTACTCACTCGGTGCTTCCATTCGCTTGTGTCCTACCAATGTTACTTTTTCTATGTCCACTCTCGATCCCTCCATTTTGACTTCATCTCTCTCTCCATCACTCTGGTGTTGCCTCATTTCTCTTTCTCTCTCTCTAATTCCATCGCTCTGTCAGCATTTTTTCGCTACACGTTCTTTCACTAGGCATTCATCTCTACGGCTTCATTCCATTCTATAACCATCTTTCTGGTTCCATCGCTCTCTTTGACTCTCTCTTTCCATATCTCTCCCACCATTTTCCATTCTCTATCATTCTGGCTTCATCTCTCTTTCCCATCTCTCTGGTTTCGTTTTTTCCATCACTCCGTCTCCATTCGGGTTATAGCGCTTTCTCTCTCTCTCTCTCCCTCCACCTCCATTATTCCGCTTTCCTCTCTTTCTCCATCCATATTTCTGCCTCTCTCTTCCTTCGTCTTTTTATGTCTTCTCGTTTACAATTTTCTCTCAAATTTCATATCATCTTTGGCGTGCGAATCGAATAAAAGCGATGCGTTTGAGAAATGAGATTAAAGTGGCGAGAGAGAGCAGCGCCATCTACCACGACTCGATACATACAAATTTCCTCGCTTTCGATACAAAGTCTTCGTGTCAATTCTTTTAGGACTTCCGCCAACACCACTCCCACCCACAACGCCCACCTAACCCCTTCGAAATAGATATGTCTATTTCGATGCGTTAAATACAAGGAGTCGCGTTCAATTTTTTCAAACGAAGTAAAATCCGATTAAAATGTTAAACGTTTTTCTCCCCGCTTTTCTACTGCTTCTTGTTCAATTTTTTAAAATGTACGTTATAGCAATTAAAGATTTAAAACGTTGGTAGAAAACAGAAGACTCAAAATAGAACCGATTATTAATAAATTTTGAAAAACATTTGACCCTAGTCACTTTATAGAGAACTATAGTTTCTTCATTTTGAACGATACCATTTTGACTAAAAATACCATATTTTACTCAAAACAGAACGATATCTTACTCAAAACAGAACGATATCTGACTCAAAATAGAACGATATTTTACTCAAAACAGAATGATATTTTACTCAAAACAGAACGATATTTTACTCAAAACAGAGCGATATTTTACTCAAAACAGAACGATATTTTACTCAAAACAGAACGATATCTGACTTAAAATAGAACGATATCTGACTCAAAACAGAACGATATCTTACTCAAAACAGAACGATATCTGACTTAAAATAGAACGATATCTGACTCAAAACAGAACGATATCTTACTCAAAACAGAACGATATCTGACTCAAAATAGAACGATATTTTACTCAAAACAGAATGATATTTTACTCAAAACAGAACGATATTTTACTCAAAACAGAGCGATATTTTACTCAAAACAGAACGATATTTTACTCAAAACAGAACGATATCTGACTTAAAATAGAACGATATCTGACTCAAAATAGAACGATATCTGACTCAAAATAGAACGATATCTGACTCAAAATAGAACGATATTTTACTCAAAACAGAATGATATTTTACTCAAAACAGAACGATATTTTACTCAAAACAGAGCGATATTTTACTCAAAACAGAACGATATTTTACTCAAAACAGAACGATATCTGACTTAAAATAGAACGATATCTGACTCAAAATAGAACGATATCTGACTCAAAATAGAACGATATCTGACTCAAAATAGAACGATATCTGACTCAAAATAGAACAATATTTTACAGAAAATAGAACGATATTTTACTGAAAATAGAACGATATTTGACTCAAGTTTGAACGATATTTTACTCAAAATAGAACGGTATTTACATTTTCATTATTGTGGGCTATTACTGTATACCGTATTAAAGTTTATGATAAATACATACAATACATGTTTTAATGTTTCTATTATAAATCAATTAATTAACGCGCCCACGTTTACGCCAATCTTCTCACACTACGACGTATTAATTAAATGAGAATGCGCGCGCAACAGTGGCACTATGATAAAACGCCACAATTTTTTTTTATTACAATTGAAATTTATTTTCATGTTTTGCAGCTTTGAGAAAGTGCATCAAAATGGCGGCTGGATTTGGCGAACGTATTAGAGAGTGCGGGTCTATTAAAGAGGCAGTTTTTAGGAGCTTCCTCGTTGTGTCAATGGGAGGGGGGGGTGAAACATCAAAAGGGGGAGGGATAGAGGGAGAGAAAGAGTCAGAGTGATGGAGAGAGAGAGAGTTTTAAAGTCTTCCTTTTTCCTCCGTTTCAAATCTTGATTTGAGTCAAATGAATGAAAAAGGGAGGGGGGGGGGCTTAATCCCCCTCCACCCTCACCCATCCCACCCTAACATAGAGATGAAAGTGTGAAGGGGGGGGGGGAGGGGAGGGGAGAGAGGGAGAGGGGAAGAGGGAATGCGGAAATGAAATTGGCGGGAGAGGCTGAGGTGTCCGCGCGTGATTTCGTTTTCACAATTCTCTGGATTAACTTTTCTTCCATCTTCTTCTTAACAACGAAAGAGAGAGATAAAAAAGCAGAGGGAGTGAGAGAGAGAGGGATAGAGAGAGGGAGTGAGAGCGACCACTCCATAAAAGAGAGGCCCGGATTTAAATAGCTGAAGCCTCCTCTTTTAATACACTCGCAAAATACAGAGAGGTCACACTGCAACAACGACCTTAGTTTTCCATGAGAAATGTGTGTATGTATTTCATGGGTCACCATTACACTAAACGCCTACTGTAGGGTGTTCGTTGGATGACGTTAGTTTTGAAACATGGATTTATCAGTCGAATTTTAATGAAAATAAATTATCTTTTTCCGATTTACGTTAATTAACACCTCCAAATTTAATAATAATAAACAATTTTTAAGAATATGACCTCTACAACTGAGTCGGCACGTGTAAATGCGCTTAAGAAAATTTGCATTAATCCTACGGTAGATGCCGGCACATGCCGATTTGCAGTCAGCAGGTCAGTGGCGTACCGAGGGGGGGGGGGCAATAGGGGACAACTGTCACCGGGCGCGACCAAAAAGGGGCGCAAAAATTGAGGCAAAAAGAAAAAAAACTATTAAAATTCATAATATTTTGTCCAGAAAAAGGCCAAAATTTGTTAAATTTCCGCAAAAAATATTGCGCCTCGCAAGCTCGGCGCCTGTTTAATATATAAATTTGCATATTTTAAGGTGTTGGACTCTAAAAACCGCCAAATGTTAGACAAATTCATAAAAATCTAGTTATTTTGTCCAAAATATGAACTTAAAATTGTTTTTCTTATAAAAACAATTTTAATTGTTTTTTTAAGCAAAAAATGAACTTAAAATTGTTTTTTTAAGCAAAAAATGAACTTAAAATTGTTTTTTTAAGCAAAAAAATTTCGCGCCTCGCAAGATCGGCGTTACACTAGAGTATATTTTTTTATTCTTTAGGGCGGAGGAGGCGCAAAAATTATTTTTGTCCCCGGGCGCCAAGTACCCTCGGTACGCCACTGCAGCAGGTGCAGGCTGGAAGTACGCAAAAGCTTTATCCGTCAAAGTAAGCACGTTTACGCGTGCCGACTCAGTTGTAGAAGTCATATTCCTATTATTGTTTTTTAGTATTAAATGGGAGGTGTTAATTAATGTAAATATTTAAAAAAAATTCATTTTTCATTAAAATTCGACTGATTTATTCATGTTTCAAAACTATCGTCATCCAACGAACACCCTATTCTTTTCATTTTAAGTTGATTTCGCGTTTCCAGCAGACGGCGCGCCATAATATTATAATGCCAATGACGTAAACAAAACATCGACGGACGAGATTATAACGAACGAACCGTCAACAATTAAAATACATGCAAGTAAATGCCAAACGCATACAGCGGCCGCGGCTGTGGTGGCGGCGGCGGAAGTAGAAAGACCGAATGGCGCCAAACGATGGTCCACTATTGCGTTGGAATAAATCAATGAATGGTCTACCGAAATAACTTCGTCGTTTTAAGTAATTGGGTCTTTTAAGTAACTCGTTCAGTGAACTAGAACGACGGATTTAATCAGATATAGAAAAAACTCGGATTATTGCATTTCGTTCGCGGTGAACTTTGATCATCGAACTCGTGAACTAGTTCTTGCGTTAAAACTAGTGAACGATCATACAAATACATGTAGTGAATTTAAATTAATGAACGGTATTAAACGGAATAAAACGTCTTAAACGGATTAAAATAATTTTCCTTAATAAAAAATTTTTCTCGGATAAATAACTTTTCTTGGATAAAAAAATTGTTTTTGGATAAAAAAATTTTCCTGGATAAGAAAAATTATTCTCAGATAAAAAAATTTTCCTGGATTAAAAGTTTTCCTAGATTAAAAATTATTCCTGGATAAAAAATTTTTTCTGGATAAAAAATTTTTCCTGGATAAAAAATTTTTCCTGGATAAAAAATTTTTCCTGTTTAAAAAATTTTTTTTGGATAAAAAAATTTTCCTGGATAAGAAAAATTTTTCTGGATAAGAAAAATTTTTCTCAGATAAAAATATTTTCCTGGATTAAAAGTTTTCCTAGATTAAAAATTTTTCTTAAATAAAAAATTTTTCCTGGATAAAAACTTTTTCCTGGATAAAAAATTTTTTTTGGATAAAAAATATTTCCTGGATAAAAACTTTTTCCTGGATAAAAACTTTTTCCTGGATAAAAAATTTTTCCTAAATAAAAAATTTTTCCTAAATAAAAATTTTTCCTGGATAAAAATTTTTCCCAATTAAAAAATTTTTCCTGTATAAAAAATTTTTCCTGGATAAAAAATTTTTCCTGGATAAAAAATTTTTCGCTAATAAAAAAACGTCTTAAACGGATTAAAATAATTTTCCTTAATAAAAAAGTTTTCTCGGATAAAAAAATTTTTCCTGGATAAAAAATTTTTCGCTACAGTGTAATAAAAAAAATTTTCTATAGGGTGTTCGCGGATTATTATAAAATTTGAAATATCGATGAATGTAAATTTAAAAAAATAACGCATTTTGGTTAAAATTTGACTGATTTATTCATTTTTGAAAATTGGCTAAGTTCCGCGAACACCTTATAGAATTATGATGAACTGTCAACTGAGATAGCTGAACTCGGATCAGAAAAATTGTGTCATTGAGCTACGTTTTAATAACCTATATTCAAAGTGAGCTCAGATTAATGAACTTAGATCGGTGAATTACACACTTGGATCAGTGAATTTCGTTCAATAAACTACTCAAAAGTGAACTCGGATCAGAATGAGTTGGATCAGCACACATAATAAACTGCTCGTAGTTACCTAAACTCAGTCAACCTCGAGTAGCGTCACTTAGAAAACTTAACCTAAAGATTTCTGTATAGAGATCTTTAGATTAGTGTCCTTCGCATGAACCACCGTCCCCAAACCTTAGGGGCGTCGGGCGGAACTTGTACTTCCGCTGGATTTAAAATCCTGTGCTGATAAAAAGTTAAAGATAAAAATATAAAATAAAAAAATAGATAAATAAAAAAAAAAATTGACGGGAAGTGCGTTTGGAATGTAGCTGAGCATGCGCGCTACGAGACACTTCTTTATTGAGGCCTCAACCGCTTTTTATTATCATTTGATTGGTGGCGTCCGACGGCGGCCATCTTGATTTTCGATAGGCATCTAATCTTCCGCTCGCGCACCAACATTCCTTCCGCCAAATGGCTTTTTTTTTTTTTTCTTCTTCACTGGTAAAAATTTCGTACGGTTTTTTCTTCCTTTGGTAAAAAGAAAGAGTTTAAAAGGTCGTGAGCAATAGCTTTTTAGCGCGATTACAAATAGAGACAATATTCGCCGCCAGGGGCACTTCATTCGCCCAGTACTCAAATAAAGTCGTCATTTTTTTATGTTCACTCATTTTAGTTTAAATGCTCAAAAATTGAATTTTCGTTAGAAATTAAACGATTAACAATTCTTATTTTTACATGTATAAATATATAGGGTGTTCGTTGGATGACGTTAGTTTTGAAACATGAATAAATCAGTCGAATTTTAATGAAAATAAATTATCTTTTTCCGATTTACATTAATTAACACCTCCCATTTAATAATAAATTAAGAATATGACCTCTACAATTGAGTCGGCACGTATTAATGACCTCAAGGAAATTTGAGAAAATTTGCAATAAACCTATGGTAGATGCCGCCACATGTCGCGATGCAGTCGGCAGGTGCAGGCTGAAAGTCCGCAAAAGTTTTAGCCGTCAAAGTGAGTACGTTTACACGTGCCGACTCAGTTGTAGAGGTCATAATCCAAAAATTGTTTTTCATTAATAAATGGGAAGTGTTAATTAATGTAAATTTAAAAAAAATAATTCATTTTCATTAAAATTCAACTGATGTATTCATGTTCGAAAACTAACGTCATCCAACGCACACCCTGTATATATTCCATTGTATTGTTGACGCCCTTTCTCCGACCATTTTGCTCAGAGCGTAACTGGTATAGCGCTCTAATAAGTCGCATGAATTTCTGTTTCAGAAGCTTAATTGATCTTTCCACGAAAATGCATCCAACAAAAAAAGAAAAAGAAGTGAAAACGTCAGCCGCATTCGCGCGTGCAAAAATTTGGCGCCATCTGATCAGCTTCATCTTTTTATTCTCTCTCCCTCCTTCTCTCTCAGCATCCTTCTGGCTTTCTTTATCCCGCAGCATCCTTTATTTCTCACTCTCTCAGCTTTTCTCTCGCTGAACATCCTATGAGTCTACCTATTTTTTCTCGGCATCTTTTCGGCTGTTTTCACTTTCTCTCTGAGCATCATTCTGCTTTTCTATTTCTCCGTCTTTATAGAAGAAAAAAAAAAGTAAACGTCTGACCAGCCAAGCAATTGCTATTTGTTGAGTCGGGTGGGTGGTGTAAAAGTGGGTGGTGTAAAAGTGGGTGGTAGGGGGTGGGGTGTCTTTTAATCCAAAGTGAAAGCAGCCTCCGAGCAGCCGACGTCTCTTCATTTCCGATTGAGAAATCATCTTTTAATGGCTGCTACACACAGAGATTACGTCATCCACCTTTTAATAATAATTCCTTCTTCCCCCCACCCACCCACCCACTTAAACCCCACCCACCATCTACCACCCACCTACGGTACCACCCCCCAGCCCATTTCCTATTTATCGATGATATTGGCCGCCATCTTGGAGCCATTATTTCTCATCAGCGGAGAGTGAAAGAGAAAATTGTTTGCTGCCCGATTCCAATATAAACGCCGCCTGTTTATCCCGCCAGAGGGCGTCAAGTAGGGAGGCGAGTTAATAAAAATGACCAAATTGTAATATATCACTGTGGATGCGACAATCGACGCATAAATTACCGACCGAGGAGATTTCGATTTATACAGGGTGTCACATCTAGCCACGGTTTTATGAATACTGTACTTTATTAAAAAAGTAACTGTAATAGGGAGTCAAAAGAGATCGAGCTTCATGTAGAAAAAAAAAAAAAAATTCAAAATGAAAATTAAATACCCTAGTAATAAAAAAATTGTAAGACAAAAAGTTCAAAACAAATCTCAGTCAAAAGATTCAAAGTAAAAAATAAAAATCAAAGTAAAAGCATTCAAAATGAAATTCAAAGCAAAAAATTCAAAGTGAAAAGATTCATAGCAAAAAGATTCAAAAAGAAAAATTAAAATTGAAAGTAAAAAGATTCAAAGAGAAAAATTAAAATTGAAAGAAAAAAAGATTCATAGTAAAAAGATTCAAAATGAAAAAAAGATTAACAGTTAAAAGATTCAAAATGAAAAAAAGATTACAGTAACAGTTAAAAGATTCAAAATGAAAAAAAGATTAACAGTTAAAAGATTCAAAATGAAAAAAAGATTAACAGTTAAAAGATTCACAGTAAAAAGATTAACATTGAAAAAACTTATAGTGAATAAATTCATAGCGAAAAAGATACACAGCAAAAAAAATAATAGCAAAAAGATTCATAGCAAAAAGATTCAAAAAAAAAAAAAATAAATTTGAAAGTAAAAAGATTCACAGTTAGAAGATTTACAGTTAAAAGATTCACAGTAAAAAGATAACCGGTAACATTGAAAAAACTTATAGTGAATAAATTCATAGCAAAAAAATACACAACAAAAAGATTCATAACAAAAAGATTCAAAGTAAAAAGATTCATAGTGAAAAGATAGCAAAATGATGCACAACGAAAAAATTCATAGTAAAAAAATTCAAAGTAAAAAGATCCACACTAAAAAGATTCAAAATAAAAAAAGATTCACAGTAAAAAGATTCAAAATGAAAAAAGATTCACAGTAAAAAGATACAAAATGAAAAAAAGATTCACAGTAAATAGATTCAAAATGAAAAAAGATTCACAGTAAAAAGATTCACAGTAAAAAGATTCACAGTAAAAAGATTCAAAATGAAAAAAGATTCACGGTAAAAAGATTCAAAATAAAAAAAAAGATTCACAGTAAAAAGATTAATAGCAAAAAAATTCAAAGTGAAAGAGTTCAAATGTGGATGAATGGTTTCAGTGGTAACTATATTTTTTAAAGCTCCTGCAGATGAATTGGCTTAATCTCGGTTTTAAATCTTGGTTTAAGCCCGATTCACACTTGTACAAAAGAAAAAGTCATTAAAAATAAGTGTTCAGCTTTCACTTTATATCAATAAATTCTCCTCCGGCGCTGTTTTTAGCGCGGGAAAAGAGTGGAGAGAGAGAGAGAGGGGAGAGGGAGTGATGATCGGCTTATTAAATTAACATCCAAACGACATTAACCTAAAGACACCGCTGCGAGGCGCTGCCTGCCGTCAGCCAACGGACCTTCGCGGACAAAATGTCTTCTCGAAATATTAAAATATTCAGCACAAAAATAAATAAAAACAAAAAAAAAGTCCTCAAATTCTCCCTTCGAACCGGATGTGGTCAATTGTGGTTAGCGGCGAAAAAGTGCCGCGCGCGGTAAATAAAATTCCTCTAATTACCGCAGATAAAATGGCCGCCGCCTGCGAAAACAATAAGAAAGAAGAATAACGACCGAAAACCAAGAAATGTCGATACAACGAAATCGGAAACTGAGTTCGTTATATCGAAACTTTCCTTTTTTTTTTTTGGATTAAACTTAATTTAATCTCGTTTAAGGGATAATAAAAAATATTTAAGATTTTCATCTATGAAAAAAAAAACACAATTGAATCTGGTTTAAAGAAATTTAAACCCGATTATAAAATTTTAGTCCTGTTCAAAGAAATTTAAACTCGTTTATAAAATTGTAATCCTGTTTAAAGAACTTTGTTTGTTTAGAAAAACTTAAACCCGGTTAAATAATTTTAAACCGGTTTAAAATTGTTTTAATCCTGCCTAAGAAAATTTACTCCTTTTTTAAAAAAAATTGAATCCCGTTTAAGAAACTTTAATCTTGTTTAAAGAACATTCACGGTGATTAAACTGATTTCCGAAAAGTAAATCTCGTTTAAAAATTTTTAATCTTGCTTAAGAAAGTTTAATCTTGTTTAAAAAAATCAATATTATTTAAGGAACTTAATTTTTGTTTAAAAAAAACTTAATCCTGTTTAGGGAAATCTAATTCTGTTCCAAAAAAAATTCAATCCGGTTTAATAGCATTTAATCTTGCTTGAGACAAGTTAGTCTTGGTTACTGAAACATTTAAAAAATGCTAATCTTGTTCGTAGATTGTCAATTCTGTTTTTAAAAAATTTAAACCTGTTTCAGAAACTTTAGTTTAAAGAAAATTTATTCAATTTCTGGTTTCTGAACATTTAATCTCGTTTAAAAAAGATTTAATCTAACTTAAAAAAAATTTATTCAATTTCTGGTTTCTGAACATTTAATCTCGTTTAAAAAAGATTTAATCTAACTTAAAAAAAATTTAATAACTTTAAATTTACTTTAATCCTGTTTTTTTTAAAAAAAAAACTTAACCCTGTTTAGGAAAACTAAATCCAGCTTAAGAAAATTTCCTTTTTTTCAAAAAAAACTTACTCGTACAGTATTTTAAAAAATTTAAGCGTGTTTAAAGAACTTTAAACCGGTTTAAAAACACGTTCAAATCCTGTTTGCGTGCAAAATTTAATCTGGGTTTAGACGAGGTAATCTTGATTAATGAAAATGTAATCCTATTTTAGAATATTTAATCTTATTTGAGACTCAGTTTTAAAATACTTAATCCAGTTTTTTTTAAAAAAATTAACCAATTCTTGTTTATTATCCCGGCTTAAAAAACAACACTTTCAAAACACCTTAAACTAGTTTAAATTTCGCACCAACAGCAAAACCTATTCAAAATTTAAATCCAAAATTTAACCACCAGAAGAAAAAAAATTCAATGAAATTCTTCTGGAAAAAAGTTCGTTGTATCGACATTTTCAAATCTAATAACAACAAACGATAATAATAGTAAAAATAATCACATTAAAAATCCCCACCCTAACCTCCCCACCTAAAACCCACCCTAAACTCGCCCACTAATAATAAGCAATAAAAGTGTATGTGTATAATTTGCGCAATCGATAAAACACAAACTAACGATAATAATAATAATCATAAAAAAAAAACTGCGATCATAATCGCATTCGAGATTAATTAAAGTAATGAGAATAGCACACGAAAATTATGGGCGGAGCTACAACACGTGATATTTTAAGGGTAGGGGTTAGGTGGGCGGGGGAGATGAGTTTAATCTCGCGAAATCAAATTACGATATCCAATATTATATTAAGAGAAAACGAAAAAAAAAAAAAAAAAAAAATCGATTTTTACCTGATAAAATTCTTCTTCCGGTTAATCCGATAAAATATCGATTGATCACTTCACTTTCATAGATATATATCCATGCCCGTTTCTACTTCATTCGTTAAAGCGATTCACACACTCAACTCCCGGCCCGAAAAAACAAAAAAAAAATAAAAAATATTCCGCGCGTTCCTTTTTCAAAGCGGAAAAAAAAAAAAATAATAATCCGCGCGGGAAATTTTTTTTTTTTAATTAAGAAAAAGAAAAAATTATTTTTTTTCGTTATCTTTTAATTGATATATTCCGCACCGGTAGTTTATTTATTATTCGATTTGTTATCCAATTGCAGCTTCAGCGATAGATGAGATGTTGTTGAAGTTCCGCCGATGCGCAGACGCGGTGACGGGAGAGAAGCCGGAAATGGTAGTGAGCGCCGTCGGGGAGAAAGCGATCCGCGGATGTTGCGAGCCGCCAAACTCGATTCACACTTTTACTACACGCTTAAACGTCTTCTGCACTTTTTTAAATCTGAAAATAACAAAAACAATTTGTTAAGATTAAAATTCGAATTAAATTCTGAAAATTAATTATTTATAAAAATGAAAATCATAAAAAAAATTTAGAAACAGGAAGTTTAGGAAGTGGGAAACGGAAGTAGTGTGAATGTGTTCGCCGGGAGAGTCCATTTGTTGAGGACGGCAAACAACGCCCTCTATCGACTAACTCTTTCTTCTCCCGCCTTCCTTATCTCTTTCTCCGAGAGCATCGTTCTGGCTCCGTGAGAATTTTTTTTGTTTATTAAACGAGATTCTCGAACGAGATCAAAAAGTTAAACGAGAAGAGTTTTTGTAAATAAAAAGTGCGCATGCGCGAAAGAGATTTTCTCATTTAATGAATGATTAATCTCGCTTTTATAGGCCGATGCTATAAAGATTAATAATTGTAATAGCGTATAGGATTTCATAGGCTTAAAAAATCGGGGTTAATGAGAAGATTAAGTAAAACTGAATCGGCGTATAACGAAAAATTAAACTAGATCAGTGCTTGAAGGCAGATCAGTGTAAAACCAGAGTTAAAATAAAGCCGAATCAGGGCACCACGAAAATTAAAACTAAACCCGGATTAGCTAAAAGTAGATCCAAAACCTGATCACTCTAAAACCAGATTTTTTTTTTTTTTTTTAATAATTTGCGCACTCGCGAGGGCAAAATAAAATCTTAACAATACAGTAACACGACAAACAATCAACAACAACCAAATAAAATTAATATACAAAATGGAAAATCGCTCGTCCACCATAAATAATCAACAACGAAGAACAATCGAGACAAAAAATAAAACGTAAAATCGCGTAAAATCAAAATTAAACAAAACCAAGAACAAAATAAAACTAAATTCGTGTAAAACCAGATCAATATAAAATTAAATCCGTGTAAAATCAGAATTAAATAAAACCAGATCAAAATAAAACCAAATTCGTGTAAAACCAGATCCCTCTAAAACCAGATTCTCGTAAAATCAAAATTAAATAAAACCAAGATCAAAATAAAACCAAATTCGGGTAAAACCAGATCCCTCTAAAACCAGATTTTCGTAAAATCAAAATTAAATAAAACCAAGATCAAAATAAAACCAAATTTGTGTAAAACCAGATCCCTCTAAAACCAGATTTTCGTAAAATCAAAATTAAATAAAACCAAGATCAAAATAAAACCAAATTCATGTAAAACCAGATCAATACAAAACTAAATCCGTGTAAAATCAGAATTAAATAAAACCAGATCAAAATAAAACCAAATTCGTGTAAAACCAGATCCCTCTAAAACCAGATTCTCGTAAAATCAAAATTAAATAAAACCAAGATCAAAATAAAACCAAATTCATGTAAAACCAGATCAATATAAAACTAAATCCGTGTAAAATCAGAATTAAATAAAACCAGATCAAAATAAAACCAAATTCGGGTAAAACCAGATCCCTCTAAAACCAGATTGTCGTAAAATCAAAATTAAATAAAACCAAAATCAAAATAAAACCAAATTCATGTAAAACCAGATCAATATAAAACTAAATCCGTGTAAAATCAGAATTAAATAAAACCAGATCAAAATAAAACCAAATTCG
>JAQGAY010000913.1:0-18490 GCA_034698085.1 Polydesmus angustus | reverse complement strand
TGTTACAGTAGGTTACGTGAAATCGCATTGGCAACGCAGTTCCATTTTTTTCCACCTAACAAGATGAGCGTGTTACGTGGTTGGGATAACTAATGTTTATAAGTAGACAAAATAAAGAAGATAAACAAACGAAAGATTAAAGAAAAGTCAAACTAGTCGTTCCCAATACATATTCGTAGCAAAACTAATAATTGTACTTTATTATAACTAATATATTATATGAGAGGTTCTGTTCCTGCAAATATATCTTCGAAAATATTGCATTCGTATTATTCATTTGGCTTTCAACATGTTTTACTACCCAAGCGAATCAAATCCACAAAAATTTTATTTCTAAATTTAAGAATGCTTTATAATTACATTCTATTTTTAGAAACTTTGTGCAAAAGTAACTTTTACAGTTGGCGATAAAATTAACTAATAACCTTTAATGTTGGTTATCTCAAAAGTATTAATTAGCATGGAGTTAAACCACTTTGAACTGAGCGCGTTTTATTATAATATTTTCTTTGCATTTATTATTTTAATTAAGTTTTATTCCGCGCAGTTTATCTCTCTAATTATAAAACAGGAACCACACAGTGTTTACGGTAAAAAAATACGCACTAAAAAGGAAACAATTTTCTTTATAAATCTAAATTAACCCATTACAACCAAATTTAGTTACAGTATAAAAAGAACCTGCGCGCACTTTCTTCAATTTAGACTTTCAAATTTCATTGTAAAGAAAAGGACAAAAGTAAAAGATGGTCCGTAGACCGAAACAAATTTAAATTTTATTTCGACATTTCCGGATGAAAGCAGTTGTTGAGATGAGATGGTTAATTATTGTTGAGCAGCGCCAAGTCTGATAGATGTGGCGTGAATGAAGATGAAAAAAAAAAAAAAAAATAGCTCAATAGTGATCTACAACGCCCTTGTATTCCAGGAAATAAATTCCACAATTTTTTTTTCTCTTTCTATATAATAAATTCAGATTTTACCCCCTTTTTTTTTTCCTACCGGAAAAACTTCGCTAATAACGCGTGAGCTGGATCGATATCAGCGTTTGTTACATTTTAAATGACTGAGGCTAGCTTCGGGTATGTCGTACATAAAAGCGACTACTGCACGTCCCTTACGTTCTTTCTTTATAAGAAGCAACAGTTTGAACGAAGGCTTTTAGTTCATTAGCCAGAGCATTGGCATTGATGTGAAACAGTAAATAAAAGTTGCGATTAGCCAGCTCATAAATTAGTAAAACCAAAATAAAATATTTCCCCATCGTCGACTTGAGCTTTATTTCGGTCTCATGCGCCTTATATATTTTACCGTATTTCTCTCTCTCTCTCGAAATAAAGTAAATTGATTCGGTAATTAAAACTGGCCTTAAGGTTAATTAACTTTTTGCACGAAATTTACTAGTGGTCGTACAGAACAACAAAAAAATATAAATTAAAAAAAAAAAAACATATAACCGCACGTTTCATTTAACTCGGTTTTGATTAGATAATCACAGCTTGTAAAGCAAAATTCTCAAAAGTCATTTCGATAAAATACGAATAAAATTTCTCATAATAGTATAATAGAGTACTTGGTTTCCGCACGACATGGAATAATCATGAATAAATTTTGTGCACAAAAAAATAATTAAGCAATATTGCGTTATTATTTGAAAATGTCAATTCCAAACGAAAAATTACTCAGAAAACATTATCCTTAAGGCTTTCGCAGTATCGGTAAACATTTGTTTTTAAAAAGAAACTAAAGTTTAATCTAAGTGAAACATGTTTTTCTATATTACTGTATAGCGATTAATTAATAATTCAAAAAAAAAAAAAATAATAATAATAATAACGTACTTTCAGTACCGGTATAAAGTATTAATCACCATGCATTATTTATTTATTTTGCTAAATTATTTCTTAGTTAATTATTAAATATATTCAGAAAAATTTAATGTAAAGCAATCTTTAATCTTGCTCCGCCAAATATTTTAATTATTAAACAAAGTTTAACTCAGTTGAAAATGTCTTTACAAAAATGCGAAAACCTGAATGAAAATTATCAGTTTTTATTATTTTATTTTTTAAAGTTTTTAATTACAAAAATATTATTAAACCCACTACATTTTACATTAAAACCAAATTGATCAATTAAACTACCATAAATAAGCAACTATTAATAAGTTTTTATACTAGTATTTCTCAAACATGGAAAATTGACTCACAAAAAAAAAAAAAACAATTTGAATACTACGTACTACAACTATTCATAATAATTTACTGTACTGTACTTAATCGGTAACTAAAATACAAAAGTATTTTTAGTGTCTTTTTATGACAGCAATAAGAAAAAAAAAATAAAATGTTTCTTCAAATATTAATCAGGTTTTAAAAGTGCCCAAAGCCCTAGGGAGTCGTTGCTATATAGTTCATCGACTTAAGCTTTACTAATATATACAAACACAATGTCATCTCGACGGATTTATTACATCTCTAATAAAATAAACTACAACTATCACATGATTTTTTTTAATACCAAAAAAGGTGGAATTGCATTACAAGTATGCTACACGTAACTAAGTTTCAGTAGCCTACATGACGAGACAAATAATCCCCTATGTAATTTTTAATTTGCAAATTCATGTTACGAACTTCTGAATCAAAGTTGAAAAAAATGTATAAAAGAAAGTTTACCTGATCCTGCCAGTAGTAATAACGCCAAATGAAGTCCTTCATGCATGCGTCCGTCGTTGTCCGTCCAAAGTCCACGGAGGATTAAGTTGAATGCATTTGCATTAGCACTGCTGGTCCCAGCGTCAAAGCCCCACGTGCTCCGTACAAAAACAAAACTTCGAGATTCGGCTTGTTTGTTTGTTTTTACGCGGCAACTGGCATTATGACGTGAAGTCAATCACACAAAATGTTCGAAACAAACCAAAAAAGAAAAGAAGTAAAAAAAGGCGCCTATTTTTACAGCTGCATGGTATTATTGCAAATAATGCGCGAGTTATAATAATTGCATGCACTACAGTTGCATGATGGAGTCGAACGATGCGAGTGGTTCATAGCTATAGGTTTGAATTCAGCTGACTCATAATGTACTCGCCCATCAAACACGCCACTTGACTACTGTTGGAATTCCGACTTGTCTCTCCAAACGCCGAATTTACGCTTGGTAGCGCCTTCCACTTCGCTATACATCACCTTAGGACGAGCTAGCTACCTTACGTCACAACAAACAATAATTCCTCACGCGCAGCGGCAATGTATATAGAATAATATAATATTACGCTGGATTTCGTCTCCCAATATCCTATTCGCGCCGCGCAATGTGGGTAGGGGAGCCTCAGCTAATGCTAGGAAATGGGGAGGAGTAGGGAGTTGAATTCGCATAAACCGTTGGCAAAATAAACTCGGCGTCAATAAATAAAGCTTTTATGGAAAAACAGTAATTGGGGAAAATCTTTATTCTCGTTGCGGATATTAAAAGGGTGGATAGGTCGATTTTTCATTTACTTTATTATGGAAATGATGCAATTGGGTTTGTTTTAATACGTTGTGACAATCTTTGAATAAAATCTGCTCCAAATAAAAATTGGAAATGGAAACACAATTACGAAATTCATAGGGGTAGGAAAATATTAAAACTTCCGACCAAATATTATTTACGCCCACTCATTTTAATAATAATTATTATTTTGTTTTGTACAATGCACACGCGTCTTTTTTTTTTTTTTTTTTGCTTACTAAAAAGCATGGAAATGATGGAATGTAATACAGTTTTCATTTACAATGAAATATTTTAGTCAAAAACATTCCACCGCAGTGTTTTATAGAAATGTGGCTATTGTTGTACATTGTATTGTAAAAGAATAATATGTTACAGGTATTTTTTCATTTAAACTACTGGTACTTCAATGTTTTCCTCGAAATAAAATACCGTGCTGTACAATCATTAAATTTTCTTTAGTAAGGAAAGAGAAATTCTGTACAACATTAGAGTAAAATTAGAAATTAAGAATTATTCTGCTTTCCAGATGTTCGTTATGATATTGAATTAACAAATAAATTGACAACGAAGTAAACGACGTCTCCAATATACTGTACATATTATAATTTAATTATATATATATCACTTTTGCATTCAACTACAGCATATTATTTAAAAATAAGAATAGAAATTCTCCTAATTTAAAGTCAGATTGATGAGCAACTTGTACATTTCTTTCCTCCGAAAAAATGGTAAACCAAAAAAAAAAGAAATAAATAAATTAAAGTTCAACTCCCACGCATTCAATAAATTCCAATTTATCATTTTCACCCAAAGATAAATTCCTTCCACGTCTTCAAAGATATTGAAGCTGCGAAAGGTAAACGACCTTTTCTTCGCGTACCTGGTCTTATCCAGTAAATTATAATACAAGCGCAGGGGAAACCTTGGCAACTCGTCTTCCAGTCTTCAATTTTCTACATCTTGAACAACGCATCATGATTCTCGTGATCTTTACATTGCATTAGAAAATCTCTCTCTATACGATCATTTTTCAAGATGAAAAATATGTAACGCGGTGGGAGCTTAATGCGCGAATATATTTGCTACAGGTACCTAATCAAAAGGTACAGAAGGCGTATTGTATACTAAATAAAGCTCAACACTCTAGAGAAATAATACATTTAAAACGTGAGCATCATTATTTAGTCATTGCAATGTTCTCGGCTTTTATGAGGTCGCTGATCTAAAATTTAACTCAACGCGGCAACCTTGCATCCTATTCATCAACATCGGTACAACACGATAATACTTTTGTTACTAAACAACACTAAGATTCAGCTGTTCATTCTATACGAAACAAATTAGAGCATGCATAATAAAAATGCAATTTCATTAGAAACATTAATCAATTACAGAAAATGTACAGTCCTTAATTAGTTGGTCTACCCATTTTTTTATCTTCATGTAATCTAACTAATTAACAAAAAAAAAAACAGTAAATTTTTTTGGTTAACGACGCAAAATGATTAAATAATAAACTAAGAGATACTTATACAGTATACGAAAAGAATTTGAATAAAATTGTTACTGGTATATTATATAAAAAAAATTGTTTAAAGACATGATACGCTCCATTTATTTCCCTGAAATAATGAAAACGAATATAATTAAATTTTCTCAGTTCATATCCGTAAAAAAAAGGGAGACGAGCATCGCTAGATTTTTTTATTTCTCTTCACATTGACATTGTCCCATATAGTTTTTTTTTTCTCTCTTTTCTTCTTTATGTATGTTATATAACAAGCAATGCCAAAATAATTCAGAGATTGGAAGTTGCTCTATTTCAGTATTTTTTGAATATGGCGTTTACTACGATAATCAATTTTCTTCAGCTGTCAACGTATCACAATGCATGCCAACACAGCATTCACGTATGCTTTGCACTCTACATCTCCTACTAGACTGTATACTCATTCTTATTTATACATGAATTTATAAAAGTAGGTGTTTGCTAGCTGTACACCCATTTATCATTTACGACCAGGTATACTTCAAAAATTGGATAGCTTCGATATTTTTTTTTTCTATTATGATAAAAATAACAATTTTTGCCTAGATAGATTTCACCTTTGAAAGATTTCTTTGGGTAAAATTTTTTTATTGAATTCTATTAGAAACGAATATTTGAAGAAATATGACGTAAATAAATAATTCGATACTGTTTAACACAATCTTAAAATACTAGCAGTAAAACTACGCTCCCATTTCAAAAGTATAAAATTAAATACGAGTATGTTCTAAAAAATATTTTCGTTCTAAAAACGGCAATTTTTAATTATTAATGTATTCTTAAAAATTCATAAATATCTTTACCGGTAGATTAATTATTATAAAAAAAATTTGATTTGATCATTTTTTAACCGTGACCAAAACAATAAATGGGTCAACTTATATTAAATTTTGCATTTTTTATTATAATATAGAGATTGTATTTTTCGCAATCCTTATTTTCTGGATTTCAAAAAAAAAAAAAATAACAATAAAATAATGCGAAAAATTTAAATCAATTTTATAATTTCCACTTTAAAATACTGTATCTCCATACAGTATTACGAAAATATATTTATAATTCCTCATGTAATTTATTTTTTAATAGACTAATTTGTTACAAAGTTGTTAATAAAACAACAATATTTTTAATAGTAATGTTAATTGATTAATACAAAATAAAATGGAAACCTTACCGCTTTAGATTTCACTGTACATAATACTTAAATTCTACCTACTTCTTTTAACTTCGCGATTAAATCATCCACGGATTCTACCTTTGCTCCTTCTTTACGAACAGGAGGATCTTCAACACTAAGAATTTCAATTCGTGGACTCACATCTACACCAAGATCAGCTGGTTTCTTTTTATCAACTGGTTTCTTTTTAGCTTTCTAGTAATCAAAATTCAAATATTTACTACCCTCATAAACGTCGTTACTCGTTGTAAATAAAACAAACCATAATATTAGGTAACGTAGCGTATCGAGGTTCATTCAGTCTCAAATCAGCACTCAACACGGCAGGTAGCTTAACAGATATCGTTTCAAGACCTCCATCAACTTCGCGAGTAACTTTCAAATTATCACCGTCTTTCTCAATTTTAGACGCGAATGTAGCTTGAGGCCAATCCAGAAAAGCTGCGGTCATCTGAGCTGTCTGTGCGCAGTCGTCATCAATTGCCTAACAATTTATATTATAATACTGTATAAGAAAAACAATTGTCTATCACCGTAAATTTAACATTACTTGTTTTCCGACAATAACTAAATCTGCTTTTTCTGAAATAGCCAATTTAGCAAAAATGTTTGAGACATGAATGGGTTGAAGTGTCTCGTAATCCTTGCCCTCGATTTCCACATGAATTCCTTTATCGGCACCCATTGCTAAAGCCGTCCGCAATACTTCCTGCACAAATTCCATTTGTTTTATAATTATATTAACGTTGGATATTTTTTGTTTTACCTGACTAGCAGCAGGACCGCAAGTAACAGCTATGATTTCGGAAACTATTTTCTTCTCCTTCAGCCTCACCGCTTCCTCAACCGCGATTTCATCGAAGGGATTTAAACTATGTTTGACTCCTTCCGTTACCACTCCAGTTTTATCGGGTTTTACTCGAACCTGACACAAAATGAAACCATTAGACTAGTCTCAAAATAAAAAGTCTTCAAACTAGCAGAAATTAAAATGAATAATGTTGTACAAGTAGAATACTCTGGAACTTGCACTTGTCACGATTACAATCTAAGACATTAACTTTATAATAATTATGCAAACAAATAACTTACTTTAACAGCATAATCAATTACTCGTTTGCATCCAACAAGAACTCGCAAAGCCATTTTGTTGTATAATATTATTAATTACAGTAGTTTGGAATAAAAAGTCCAGTCAAATTGAGTTGATGTGTCTCACGCTGGTCAAACTTCAAGGACAAGACCCCGATCAAGCCTCGCGATTAGTATCGCCCTCTATTGAAGAGTTGAAAATCTACGTTGAGAAAGTCAACAAGCGCGGGAGGGCTCAAAATAATGCAGTTTAAATTTAATATTTTATAAAGTTAATATAAAAAATTCCAACTTCCAAATAAAAACTAACAAAGCTAAAAAATAAATGTCGTTTTATAGAAAAACTCAAAAGTTAATTCTGCAAAAAAAATATTTTTTTTGGTTAATTTAAAAAAAGTTCAAAATTCAAAACATGACATTATTTTCATATTACTGTAATTAAATCTTCAATGATAAACATTTTGATTAAAAGTATTAAAAATATTTTTTTATTATAAAAAAATATATATTTTTAGTAAACTGTCGCAAAATTATGTTTGTTCTCGCAGTTGCAGTTGAGCGTATTGGATGGTTTAGAAACCAAATCAAATACAGCAAAAATTTAAAACTAATTTTAAATGGTGCACAATGTCATATCGAATGTTTGTGGCATTGATGTTACTACATGTACGTACCTTTTTATTGCATTGTTATCGGAGGATAATGCTACATACATAAGTGTCAAAGCTTATTTGCTGACTTTTCGTGTTTGTTTGTTTTTTTTTTAATGTTTTTTGAATTAACAAAAAAATTATTTTTTTGCAGAAAAAACTTGAGTTTCCCTGTAAAATGGCACAGCTTTACATGTTTATCTTTGATAATTTTCTTTTAAAAACCGACAGAAGTTGGACAGTACATACTCGGACGCTCGGTATTTTATTAAAGTTAATTTAAAAATTAAAAAAGAAAAATTAGATATAATTAAAATGTTAATTTTAACTCTATTGGTTCTCTCCAAATTAACTTGCCTTTCTTTTTTAACAAGTTTATAGAGTAAGTTCTGAGAAATTAACTTTAAAATTATTAAAATGCCGATTTTTTTAAAATGTCATGATGCCTTGATATTTACATGTTTATCTTTGATAATTTTCTTTTAAAAACCGGCAGAAGTTGGACAGTACATACTCGGACGCTCGGTATTTTATTAAAGTTAATTTAAAAATTAAAAAAGAAAAATTAGATATAATTAAAATGTTAATTTTAACTCTATTGGTTCTCTCCAAATTAACTTGCCTTTCTTTTTTAACAAGTTTATAGAGTAAGTTCTGAGAAATTAACTTTAAAATTATTAAAATGCCGATTTTTTTAAAATGTCATGATGCCTTGATATTCGATAAAATTTCAATTATTAATAAAAGATGAATCGTTATTTAAAATGAACGCACAGTTTTAAAGAAAAATATTATTATAACACAGTTTTATATGGACGATGAAAATTCACAACCGCATCAAATATATTGATGTACAATTTTTTTTTTTTGTATTTAAATTAATTTCGTTTAATCAGAAAATCTTCAAATCGTAATTCAAATATGAATTTTTTTAAAAAAATTTATGTAAGTGTACTACATAAATGTCAACGTGCATGCAACATGTATACAGTTTACAAATGTTTATCCTAACCATGTGGGAAAAAAAAAACGATTAAATTGTGACTCTTGATCATTTCTTTGATTTATAACAATATAAATCAAGTCCATATAACAATATGTTCGATGCGATTTTTTTTTTTCTTAAAAATGATTTTAAATTGTTTATGAGAATACAGTGTCCATAATCTTCACAAACATAATCATTTTGACTTTTTTTCATTCATTAATATAATAAATCAGTAAATGTATAATATACAGTACTTAATACGTGTTCAAGCACAATCCCTGCCGTAAAAATAAATAGTAATTTGCTATGTTGGCTTAGATTTTAAGCTTTTAACTAAAATAGGACTTGCTCGCGTTAGCTTAAGCAAATTTCTTCAATTTATAAAATCAAATTGAATTAAGCAAGAAAAAACCACGTACGATATAAAATCTTATTGATTTTACACAGCATTTTTTTTTAAAAAAAAAGAACAAAGAAATGACACATCATGTGATCATACAGTTGATTACGGATGAGTGGCTCGTAGAATTAAGTTAAAAACGCGAATCAAAATGAAATAACAAGGTTTTTGAACTCTAATAATAATAATAATTATGAAGTTAATTAATATTTTATAAATGTTTTTTTTAAAAACTTCAACACTGAAACAAACAATGCTCAAGTTGACTAGCTTTCAAAATTATTATTTGATCAACATAATATGTACAATGAAAAACAAATTTTCAAATATTTTTTACAATCTAGCTCGCGCTTCATTAATTATTATAAAACTTGTTTAGAGGAACTTGAACCAATTAGATAATTAAATAGTTAAAGCTCACTTGACCATAACTATATTCTACTCGTAAATTTGCTTCAGCCGGTAGATTAAATTTATTTCATAAACCGAAACACAAATGTGACTTAATGAAAAAAACTGGATATTCTGCATATTATGTAGTTTTGAGGATTTAATTATTTGAATCAAATTTAATAATTACAAACTGTTTTCGAGAAAATGTTAGATAATAAATGGCTCTTTAAAAAGCTTAAACATTTTTAAATGCATTTAATTTCATTAAAATACTTTGAAGCCAAAACCAAAAAAAAGTTTTAAATTTAATTATAATTTACAAAATTAAATGTTTAATTTAAGAAACTAATGAAATGCAGGGAATGCTTAGTAATTGTAAGATGCATAAAGTCACATCTGATTATAATTTATGAAACTGCAAAGGTTTTATGAAAGTTCAATGATTCAAAAAGTCTACGTTAATATTGTTCAATACTGAAATTGAATTTTTTTTTTAATAATTAATACAAAAAATGGTTAATAGTTATGGAACCAAACATAATACGAACTATCACTAATCACAATAGCTATGCAGAGATTTTGGTCACAATTTTATATTCTAAAATTATTTTAAATACATAGTACAAAAAGTACACTATACACTGTTAATTAATAAATTCTTGTTACCAAAATAGTATACACACATTTGACTTATATAACCATTATACATTTCGATATAATTCCAGTTCTACGTATTCGTTCATAATTATTATAAAACCGTCATGACTAGCATTAAGACCATCAAAAATAGAAAACAATTCAGGTAACACTTTCTCCTTAAAATTTCTTTATGTTCAAAATCAAAAAGAAAAGGTTTTTTAGATGAAATTTCAAACCTAATTTATATTGGCCTTGCTAAACATTATGCCTTAGGTTTAATGAGTTTGAAATTTTGAAACACCGATTCTGGCATACCGCATACGATGGAAATAACGTGGCAAAAATAACTAAACAACAGCTAAACTAAATGTTTAAATCAACTATAAAAAAGATAAATTTCTTTAAAATCAACTTTCAATTCTTAATTCGTAAGTTACCTAATATAACCCGATGTCGACGGTAAACTAATATCATCTTCAATATCCGAATGTCACGTTTTCTTACTAGCAAACCCATGAAGAATATCTCTAGCCATAGTGATATCATTCCTTGTGATACCTAAAGCTCGAATGACAGCTTCGTGGGTGTATCCCTCCCCAGTTAGCTCTGCTATGTAATCCATCCTTAAATTTTCATAACTGACTTTCTCATTTTCTTTGTTGTCGTTAATTGTTTCGTTTCCCCTAATAAAATATTTCACAATTCAGGTTATTTCATAAAACCGATGTTAATACGAGGCGATTGAAATCACTGTAGACTTGCACAGTTATAACAAAAGAAATTTGATGAAGCGAACAATGAAAGCCTACAGTGACCTGTATATCATCCTGTAAAAGTATTAACTTTTTAGGATTTTCGATCATTACCTTTTAATGATGCTTAAATGATTTGAAGAATTATGAACAATAGGCAAAGGAGGAGGTGGTACATTTGGCACATCACAGTCATAATCTGAAAGTAATGTTGAGAAATATTTAAAAATACGGTACTGTATAAAAAAAAATTAACAGTTCACCATCTTATAAAATTTCACCTGTATCAATTTCGGCGTTTTCATAATTAGGTTCTTCTGAAAGATTTGCTAATTCAGCATAATGTACAAGCGGAGTTTGCGAAGAATTCTTGTTATTAGGTTGGGCATTTATAGATTGAGAAGTTCCTATTGACACTACATTTGCCGAAGTGGTTTGAGTCACATTTCTAGGAGCAGGAATTGGAACCGGTAATACAGCTTTTTTACTACTAGTGGATTGGCCTATTGGTAACTTGTTGTAAGTTTGTGTTAAACTATCGCTTTTTACCTCCGAGTAAGACACTCCTGCCAATTAAAAATAATCTCAATTAAGCATTTTATTCTAAATGAAGGGGAAAAAACGTGCTCACCAGTTTGTTCTCTATCTCGAGCATCCGCCATAACAATAGTCACGATTCGTTGTTGAGGAACTACAGTACCTACAACTGGAGTTGGTGGCAACTGCCTTTAAAATAAAGTTTGTAAGTACATCTAATATAAAATCAAACCTTCAAAAATTAAAAAGTGTCTTTTAATACCTGTGAAGAGTTACGGAGGTTGGACAAATTGAAGATACATTTGGCAACAATCTTCTAGGAGGTACAGGTGGAGGAATGGATAATCGAGATTTGATCGTATTTGGCGGAGATGTTCTAGGCGAAACTCCAGCGCTGTGATTACCAATCTAAAAAAGAAAAGTTGAGATTTAATAAGTTTTAGTTTTTTTTAAGAAAAGAAATTTTTGGAAAAATATCAATTATTATGATCCATACCTTTGTTGAGATAGCCATTTCCGATCGTGGAGATAACGCCAACGCTTGCAGATTCGAAGTCCAATTAAAATGTTCCTACAAGACGATAGTAAATACTCATAGTACCAACAACTCGAGCCAAATTTAAAAAGTATAAATTATTATTTACGACAAAAAGCGGAACACGAGCTGTTTTTATTTACTATTTCACATGCTACGCAAAATGTTGGTCAAATTTAAATATTATGCTAGTGACATGATACGAATAAATGTTCATGCTTTGCAGAAATGGATAAATTAGCAAATCAGCCGCCAAATTAAAAAACTCATACACAATTGATCGATGGTGTTAAGAGTCAATCAATTACGAACACAAACCTTTTATTCGCAACTCATGCACATAATAATCACAATAAATTCAATGAATCAAAAAAAAAAAATTAAAACTCTCCTAACTTGTTACAATTTTAATATAAACTTAAAAGAATGCTAAACTTTTAACTACAAATGCATTCAACAAACAACTAGAATGTTGTCAGAACTGCTTGTTATTAATGTCTTTAAATATAACTTTTCACTGATGATGCCAAGTGTGCATAGTGTTCAATATTAGCATTTACTCTATATTAGGGTTGAATAAATTAAGTGAGCCAATGTTAACAAATTCACGGCAGCTCGCTTAATGCAATTTAAAAATAACGTCAAATTTTGCATTTAATAGTGATTTATTAACACTACATACGCACGGCTTCATCGCATTTTTTTTTAAATAAATAATTAATTTGTCAGTTACAATCACAAAAAAGAATCGGTTAGAGAGTCAGCGTTTGCACATACAGTACTAATAATATTAGCGTTGGAACCAAAAAAAAAAAATTGATCTTTGCTTTTTTTTATGTTAAAAAAAGAATTTCTATTAATACGGTATATACAAAACTCAAGTATTATTTTTGTCAATGACAAGTTCGTGTACTCAAATTATAAATAGAACCCTTTGACAATTAAAAAAAGAATCACACGTAAAACTATTTTAAATAAGAGATCAACTTTGATTTCGTCTTCTAAATAAACTATTTGAACTGTATTAATAAGTATTTAACATATAAACGATCAGTGTAATCGTGTGTACTTGCTAGCTTTAACAGCATATTTCGAAAAGTTTGAATCATCCAAACTAGTTAAGCAGGTATAGATCGTTTACTCAAACTTAACAATATCAGTGACAGTGATACTTGCATAAATTATTTACAAGCGATCAATCTTGTGAACACGAGTAGGATATCTGATGAAAATAAATAAGATGTATTTTTTAGTTAGCTGGGATGTTAAGTAGTTTGCAAGACAGCATTCTCAAAATTCAGAACATAACTACAGCGAGTTTATAGTGTTAATTGGCTTAACTTTTAAATTTTGAACTTTTTAAAATGTAAAAAAAATTTTAAATGGCAAATTTATAGTAAAGGAAATATTAAAATTTTTGATAATTGCTTATATTGCAGAAATTTCACAAATAACGATGACAAAGCAAAAATAATAAGAAATTTACATGCATAAAATCGCCTACAAATTGATGACTGTGAAGAAATAGTAATAACATAATATTAAGAAAATATGGTTAACAAAGCAAGCAAAGGTCAGGGTTGAGATGAACCAATGCCATCCAGTACCTCAAAATTATCGTCGTCATCAAAATCCACTAGATTGCCTATACTTGGCGATCGAAAATCTTTTCTAATTGTACGACTACCCGATGGATCAAAAGCGTCGACGACTACTTGCTCCGTTCCTTTGATTTCGGTTCTACAAAAAGGGCAACCAACACCTTCAGAATCCTAAAACAGATAAAAATATTACATATAAATCACTCGCAATTACAATTTGACAAAATAAATTAACACGAAAGCCGCTATATTTCTCCACAAGTTTTTTGAGGTTTTGTGAATATTTTTACCTGCCAAGACGTCAAACAAGGAGTACACAGAAGATGACCGCAAGGTTCTATCCTAATATCTTTATCGTTTTCGGCACATATTTTACACATTTGAAATGTTGAACCCATTTCGCAATAAAGTTCGTATTGTTCTTGGGTGACTTTAATATGGTCCTCCGGTGCCGCCTGAACAGCCCAGCTTAGATCAGGATTCATAGTTCTACCGTCGGGATATAAATAACTAACACGGGAAAGAAAAAAAACGTGCTTACATATTCATTTCTAAAAATTAATTCATTGCAAAAAAGAAAATCGTGTTATACTTACAAGCCTTCCCTGTATCCATCTAACAAAGCTTGGCACAAGGACTTATTTTGAGGGATAGTTTGAAGAATACTGCCGTCGATTGTAACGTACCCTATTGCCCATTGACCTAATCTGGTGCAGCTCAAACGAAACACATAACTACCTGGCTTTGTAATGTATTTTTGAAGTCGAGCTTTAACTTCATCGTAAGTTAGGAATGCCACATATCCAGGATGTGTAACTGCGAGAATCTGCCAATTTCTTAATAACGTCGTCCACGGTTGAAATAACCTACAAACAATATAATATAGACTTCCGTTACATTTATATTAACAACTTAAAATCGTTGCCATTTAATTCAAATGATTACTTACCTCGTGAATACATCAAATTCAAAATTAGATATGTAGTCATTACACGTTAAATCGATGGTGGATTTGAGAGCCATCGCTTCGAGGGGTGAAGTAATGTTATGGACTTCATTTAAGGTTTGTCGAAATATTCGCCATGGAACTATAGTCCTAAAAAACAAATGAAAAAAAAAAAAGATTTATTTAGAATATTTTAAAATTATTTTAATGTCATTAAAAAATTAATTAAGAAAATCATTTTTGTTTCTTTTCAAAAACATAAAATCAGTTGCTCCGATTCCCAAATTCAAATAAATAAAGAAATAAAAATAAAGGTAGGTTATTTAACTTCTAAGATGAGTACACGAAGGTCTAAAAAGTGTAATTCTTTGATGGACTAGTATAATACAATGACGCAATTCTAAAAATGACAATAGAATTCTAAAAAAAAATTAGTACGGCAAATACAATACGCGTACATCACTACAACACATTCAAAAGCGAAATGTTTACGTGTAAAAACAAGGAAACTATATTGTTCATTAGTCATGGATTCTTCACAGCGATTGTGAGAAATAGTAGTAGCACGTAAACGAAGCAGCTATTAAATTATTCATTTTTTATCACCACAAGAGTATGCATACAATTTTCTTCTATGTATGCTTCTTCATGACATTGTAAGCTTATATCAAGAAGGAAAAAAAAAAGCAAGCGTAAATGAACACTTGAAAGAAGGTAACTGACCGCTTCTCCTACCATTCAAAACAGATTGTTTTTTTATAAGAAAAAATTAGTTTGTTTCGCTTTTTTGAAAAAATAGTTATAGTAATTTTCTTATCAATTATATATGCACTAACTCGTAATTGTTGTATCACATAGCTTGCATAATTTCTCAAACAAACGCTGTTGCCAACTCTGAATATCTTTTCTTAACAAAATCAAAACGTGAAAGTAAATAAAAGATGCTTTAAGTACTAGTACATGTATTTTGTTTTAAAAGAAAGAAAGGGGAAAGGAGTGGGGGGTAGGAAAATAGCAACCATTCATTGAATTCAGCTTTCGCTCTCTTTTTTTTTTTTTTTTTCTACTCTAAACAGTTGCATAAACACATGTACAATTGTCACTGCCAACTGAGTTGAGGGAAAAAGGAAAATCTATTTCAGGACCCCTTTCACTTTTCTATTCTTAATACGCCCACCATTTTTGTGACCCATTACCTGTTTTTAGCAACCTCAATTCACTAAACATTATAACAAGATCGAACTATAAAAAAAAAAAAAATAAAGACGAAGACGAAAAAGAGCGAGAAAAAAAACCGACGACTAGACTGAATCCTCGAATATTATTATAACTTTGTTTCCATTTTAACACATGCACCCAATGCTCGAAGAAAATAGCGTTTACAGTGCTATTTCGAGATACATTACAAATTTACAACCCGACCATGGAGTTTATAACTTAACCTCGACCAATAATAACTAATTTGTGACCCACATAAAAAACTATTAACAAAGTTATCAAAGAAAAAGAAAAGAAAAAAAACTTTAGAAAAAGAAACAATTGAAACTTATTTATCTTATTCAGTTTGTCATGATATTTTCTCCCCATTTTATTTCCTTAAAAAAACAAAACAAAAACCATCTTAACAATCGAAAATAGTAAAAAATAAACGTGCTTTCTACGATGATGACACACATCATTTCGAAGCTATACAACACGAACTGTGACGTCACATCCCACTCGCGCAAAACTCGTGATCTTGTTATATACAGAATATTTTCTTTTTTGAAGAAAAAAAAAAAAACCAACTCGAAAACTTAAAAAGTAAATTCATTTTGTAGATGGTAGCTGAGCATGCTTTTCCGAAAACTTTCGCAAGGTTTATTCGTGAGCCAAAAGTAATCAATCACCTAACTTCATCCCGTAAAAATTTTTAAAGATTGTGAACTGTATCGCACAACCTAAATAATAATGACATGAAATACACAATTCGTGTGTCTACTAAACTTTACGTAGAAAAAAATTTATAATCGCACGCTTTGATCTGAAATATTCAAAAACTGTCTAGCTTTTAAAATACTTTTATTATAATATTTATTTAAATTACAAAATATATCAACAAATAAGCGTGGGCATTTTAAAAATTTTTCATCATTAAGATTACAGATTAGTTGCGGATAGTGTACTAAATGTTTAACCTAGAAAAAAAAAATATACGAGACCTAGCGTGTGCCGAAATTTTATTGTAACTTTAGTCTAACTACATCAAAATAATAGTGTCGTAAACAAAAAATGCTGTTAACCGTTAAGTACATCCACATACAACCACATGCACGTACGTGTTCAGTCACTTTCAAATTGTTCTGAGATGGGCGGATGTGATAATCTACGACCGGTGCAGCTCCGTTCGTGTAATGAATATCGAATAATAGAGAAAATATAAATCAAAATAATAAAAGCTACGTTGAATAGCACTTGTACGTAATTATTATTCAGCAACAAAACGAGCGAAAAAAAAAAAAAGTTCCGTAATAATGGCACTCGAATCGACTAAATAATTTGCTCACAATTGATTGCGAACATTTTCATGATAGAAACCGTTCACTAATAGACGACGACGACAGAAAAATCCACTCAACACCAATTATTTATTTATTTTTTATTTCCACGGATTTGTTAAAAATAAATTTACGTTCGAAATTAATTACGGTATCTTAATTACTTCTTTTTTTTTATTTCATTCGCGAATAATCGACTGAACAAGCTTTTGATTTACGGAAAAAAAAGGCACGGTCTAAATGATAAGTAAAAATAAAATTAAAAAAAATTATGAAATCGTAAAAATTCTGGGAAAATCGTATTAATCTGATTTCCATAGGAACGCATAACTGCCTTATTTAGTCATGGGGAAAATAAGATAACATTTACGAAATCCGGCATGTTGAAAGTTTTTAAAGTTAATAATGGAAACCGAAAGAAAACTGCTCTCTGTCCTTGAATTATTTTCAATTTTATCTCATAAGCGCAAAAAAAGAATTTTCTCGTACACAACAAAACCCACAACATTCATTAATATTATTTCAGCTTTCGAACGAATCTTTAACACACAATAGCTGATTCCTCCAACGCAGACGAATACTGTATTATATTATATTAGATAGTTCTTCGCATTCTCCTCGATACTACACACTCTGTAATTATTCAGATATTCTAAGAAGATAAAATTTCTTCATCGAAAGGAGAGAGAAACACCACAAATTCATAAAAAAAAAAATTGCAAGTGGTGGTGCGCCCAGCGCCTAGAGATTTCAAACGTGAGCAGCTAAAAATTATGGCATCATTGTCCTTTACCTTGACGATGACGTATTATCTTTGTTACATAAACCACGCTCTCAACAGGAAATAAAATTATATAAATACCGAGGATTATTTAATTAAAATAATAATGATCCTAAAAAAAAAAAGTTTAATAGATGATGGAACGTTGATTTTAAGTACCGGCAGGTGTTAAAACATAAAACATAATCAGCTGATGACCTTTTGATAATAATTATAATAATTACTAAAGCGTTTTCAGTTAACATTTTTAGTTAATATAAAAAAGGGCGTTTCAATTCCCGAACCCGAATCAAACATTAAATTCGACGTTCATGTTGCCAATAATGGACTCCACCTACAATATTAAAACCGATGGAATTGGCATCGTTCGAAGCAAAGACAACTCCCAAGGTCTCTTGTCATTTCGATATCAAAA
>JAQGAY010000912.1:0-18491 GCA_034698085.1 Polydesmus angustus | reverse complement strand
TGCGATCCAGCTTATAGTGTGGGATTTTTGACCCGTCTCTTAAATCGCACTATAAGCGGGTTTCACTGTACATGTATATTTTTAAAGCCCCCTTTTCGTTTTTTTTTTGAAAAATTATCGTTAATCTTATAGGTTTTTATTCCAATACTCTAGTTCAATAACATTTTTAATAATAATTACCAGAAAGTCGATTATAACGTGAACAAAATAAAACCTAACCTCTCCCTCTGATTAAAGCACAATTACTTTGAAATTGCGTCAAACTGACGCGCGAATTAAATGTTTATTTGATAAAGAACCACCGTAATAAACATGAGCGTTTCATAACAACGCCCGTGATTACGCCATTACAGCCGCGATATATTATGACGCGTGTGCTCAGAGCTTAACTTCTTAAAAGCCAAGTTAATGAAGAGGCTGAGAGAGCGAAAGATAGATCTGGATAACATCGAGCTGCGCCTTTCTCTTACCTTTTTCTTACTCAGCTGTTTGCATACAGTATTAGAAAAGAATAGTGGCCACCTGCAATTTCCCATTTTTAGTTCACCACCCACACTCCTATTTCCTCCCTCGTACTACTACTGCATGCATAGTTGTATTATGTATAGAAAGAAGTAAGGAATGGGCGGTGGCAGGTGTAAAACGTTGTGGAATGCGAGTGTGTGTGCTGGCTTCACACGCCTCCTCTCATCCACACAGAATGCAAAAAAAAGAGTGAGTGGGGAGAAAGAGAGAGACTTTGGTTCGGCTTCGATAAAAAGATGAATGAACGAAAGTTGGCGAGGTGTGGGAAAAGTAGAAAAACTTTAGCAAAAAAAAAAACAACTCCGCCCACTTCCGGTCAGTTACACCTGAGGCTACTTCTCGAGTTAAATGAAGAACGCGTATTATAGGTGGAGAGATAAGATGATACAGGTCTCAGGTCGAACTGCTGGAACAGGTGACTTACCAGTGACCTCTTGCGGCGGTTGGAATTTAACGTGGTGTCGCCCACCCCTATAATTATACAACAACACAGGCTGCTGGCAGGTAAGCAAAAGCATAAACCTCCAACGACTGCATTCTCCACACACATTTTTTCCCACCCGCCAATTCACTCGCATTCCACTCTCACCATCCCATCTTCGATCTCCCGCCGTACTCGTCAAACAACCCTCGGTAAAGCACCCTCTACCTACAGCACCCATACCGAATACCCGCATTGGCTCCGGTCTTTATCGAAACCTCTCATAGGCGATCAGCGAGAAAATGTAAACAAGCAATAACCCAGACACCCACAACACCCTTCTTTGAAATTTGAGCGTCCTGGGATTATTATTATTGATAGAATGCACAAACAGTAAAATTTGTGTAAAACGAACGTCAATACATACAGTAATGCAGCACAAAAAAAAACCTTGATTATCCGAGCTACAATAAATTAATAAATGAAAATAAACAAACTTGAAATAGTTCATATTCAATAATAATATTTATGCATGAAGAAAATTAATTATTAAGTTAATGAAATATATTTTGTATAAATATGTAACAGCAAAAACTGTTAAAAAAATTGATTAGTTTTTTTTTTATCATGCACATGTAGATTAATTCAAAAAATACTAATTAAAATTTTAACTAGGATAAGCGAGGATTTACTGCACTATATGAAATTATAACGAATTTTTTAAAAATATGTCACGAATGTCCAATGAATAACTTAAATTAATTTCGTAAAAATTATAATAAAACGTTAAAATAAAGTTGTTGTTTTTTTTTTAAAGTGGTTTTTTTAACGATGTTTTCAGTACCAGTATTTATGAACCGGGAAAATATGATCGCTATAACGAATTTTTCAAAATTAATTGTTTTACCTTTGGTTTAACCTACGTTCCCAGTGTGTTTTAAAACTACTGTACTTTCAAAGATTCCATACGATTTCATAATAAAGATTTCTATTTTAATCATTTATTACTGATCAAAATACTGTAACTAATAAATTTTCAATACAAAGTAAAAATTACCTAATTCATTAAAGTTCGTTAAACATAAGCTTTTCACTGATCACTTATTAATTTATTGTCTACAGTATAACTAAAAAAAAAGTTTACAATATTTATTTAATGATAAAACAATAAAAGTGGTAGTTATATATTTTTTTTTTTTATTCTTTTAAAAGACTTATACCTCCAAGCTATCGTTCGATTACGAGAGGGAGGAAATGGTACTTCCCTACACTTATTATTACGTTTAATTAGATTATCTATAAAAAAATCCTTAAAACGTTTTTTTTTTTGTGGATGCCACCCACAACATCTTCGAATTAGAAAAAGTTATTTTTATTAAACGAGAATTAAATTAAATTTGTACCAAAAAAAAAATTTTTTTAAAAATTAGCGAAGTCATCTAACGAACATGTTCAAATAGTTGATGTTCCAGTAACTGACGAACCGATTGGGCAACCGATTAAAAAGCTAAAGTCACGCCGGATCAACCGGTTTATATAGCACCACCAATCGCACACTCGAAAAATTCTTCCTCAACCAAAACTTTTACTTCTTCTCAAAGAATTATCTCCACCGCTAGGAGGGAAAAAATATTTAGTTCCTGTTACGGAATGTTAACGTATTTTCCTTTCATCTCTACCGCTTTCTACTGAAAATGACAGTAGAAAAAAAAAAGAATAACTATTGTTTCTAACAATCTTTCTTCGTGTTAAAACTCATTCATAACGTTATAGTAACTCAAAACAAAAATTAAATATTAATAAAAAAAAAAAGCTATTCATATTTGATGCGCGACTGAGTGACAGCAGGTCGGTTTGGCTTCGATAGCCCTAAACGTCATTGGTCATGGGGCCCCTGTCATGGACCGAGATGAGCCCCATGGGAGCATTAGCGCTGTCACCTAACGCTTATCTCCCCCCAGCCTTTCGTTTTTCCGGTGAAAACAAATGGTTGAAGTGAAATAATATAATATTAATATCCGACGAGCACAAGAGCGTGAAACAGACCGGAAACATCTGGCTTAATAAAATGTTTCTACGGAGGAAGTGCGAGCGAATGCGTTCTCCATCCGCACGTAAGGCTATTTTCAACGTGTTGCTAGAGTCTGTGCCATTGAAAAGCAGGCATGCATGCAATTCCTTACTCTGCTATTAAAAAAAAAACACACACATAATAATCACAATAATAGAGGAAGGTCTGTGAACTTGGAGCATCGCTTCAATTACTTTCTCACAAAATTCTAGAGTTGCGATCGATGAAATTAATTAATCGTAAAGACATTTTCAGAGAATCCAATGAGAAAACAAAAAATATTACATTGAAAAAGAATAGGAAAAAAAATAATTTTTCGGGTTGAACGTTTGGAATTTGTCGTGGGTTGGTTGCCGTAACAACACGTAGTCGAATGAATGACAATTACCTCCCACTATCCTTTAACCGAAATAATTAGTCCGTACTAGATTAATATTAAAACTGTTACTTACCAAAATTTGACAGGGAGATGGAGCTGTTGCTGGTATAGTCCGACGCGAACGACACAAACAATTGAAATGAGTCAAGTGACCGCTCCGAGCTTTTGAGAAAGTTCAAACTTGAACTGGACGCATCGAAACACGTCACAACACGTTTCAAACAACCACCTCGCTGGCTCCTACTAACGTTGCTCCTACTCTCACTGAATAGACGAGGGTAGGGAGATAGGGAAAGGGAGGGGGGAAAACAACAACAAAAGATTAAGGGGAAAGGTAGGTGGGAACCAATCCTTACACCGACATTCCAATTACTCAGAGCGGAGGGAGACTGTAACGCCATCCAACAACATCACCACCAACTAATCTTCAAAAGAAAAGGTTTTGGCGGCAAAACTTGAGTAGAAATACATGTAGGGTCATTAAAAATTATTACAAATAAAAATTACATTTAAAATAATAATTACCGTATACATAATGCTTTGTATACTGTAACGGCTTTGCTGAAACGCAGGTTGAACCGTAACTTTGGGCTGGCTATCTCGAGGTTAAGCATTTTAAATTTGAAACGTAAATTTGTAAATTTCGGGACTACTGCAATTTTAATAAAAATAAAATATAAGTTGAAAAATAATTTAATTTTACTCATCGATTATGCCGTAATATGCATTCTACACTGTGACTAATATTATTTCAATAAAAATAGTCAATGCATAACATTGCATATTATGGTCTTTGTCGTATGACGTTAGTTTAGAAACGTTGAAATTTGAATATTAATTCAGTCGAATTTTAATTAAGGACCTAATTTTAATGAAAACCAATTATTTTTTTAAAAAAAATTACATTAATTAATTAATACCTCCCATTTAATGACAAAAAAAAAACAATTTTTTAGAATGTGGCCTCTACAACTGAGTCGGCACGCGTTATTAATGCGCTCAAGGAAATTTCCGTTAATCCTATGGTAGATGCCGGCACATGTTGAGATGCAGTCGGCAGGTGCAGGCTGAAGTCCGCAAAAGCCAAAGGAGATTTAAAAGCGCTATTATTGAGGGAGTCTACTGAACAGGGCACTTTTATAAACTAAACTGATATTATTTTTACCATTACCGGGATTAATTTCCCGTTTGACTTTTGGAGCCTAGAACATGTAGACAGTAGGCTACACTGTACTGTGCATTTGATATTCAATAAAAATTTTGTATGTAACAAAATTTTAATAATCTTAGTTTACCTAGTTTATTTTACAACATCGATTCGGCCGTCACGGTCACAGTAATAATCTGTTAAAAACTTAAAAGTTCTGCACATGACTATTGCCACACTACCTGGCCCAATACTTAAAATTATGTTCGTAATTATTATTTTTAACAATATACTGTAGGCCTACACTTCAAACTTTTTCTGAGATTTTCATTTTGTAATTAGAATTTGCGGTACAGCTTATTTGCATTCTGTGTCAAATTTCAATAATGATTACCGGTAGCTGTTTTTATATTTAAAAAGAAAAAAAGAAATCCTAACAATTGCAATTTATTTAAATAAGATCATTTTTCAATAAAATTATGTAAACTTTTTAAATCAATTTTCAGTTTATGACTCATAACAATAAACTTGAATAAAAAAAAAAACCTCCATCCTAAAAATAAAAATAAATTTTGGTGGCGATTACATTTCTGTCAACTTTAAGCCGGGTTAAAATTATTTATCAGCTTAAAATCTTTTCTGAATTTAATCCAAATTGTAAACGCCACCGGGATATTTTTAAGTTTAGAGAAGATAAACACAGGAAATTTTTCAAAAGGAGATTTCTGGTAGCCCATTTACTTTTCATTGTAAATACCAAATACAAAGAAACTTCAACCTTTTATTTCCTGAAGAATATAGTTTCGGGGTAATCGGATTAGGGGCGCAGGAAATATAAAAGAAGAAATTGTACCACGTGCACTTGCAAAATTCAATGTTCATTTTACATTTTTTAAAGTCTGCAAATTGGTCAAATTTCTACAGTATTTATTAATATATAGCATTAATAATACTCATTTTAGTATATCCGATTTTTTTAAACGTAAATAAACCAAAAAATTCAAATATGCTTTAAAAAATTTATTTAGCGTACGTATTCACATAAACTTAATTATGCTCGTCGAAAGCTATAAATCGGAATATTGACAGAATAGAACGTATTGCTTAAAATTTAGATTCGCGAAAACGCAGATAAAATTTACAGAAATTATATATTTTTTTTGTAACAATTTTTCCTTTAGGAAATATTTGAATTTCACTTACGTTATATAAAAATTTATTTAAAATGACTCACAACAAGTTTGGTATATAAATCGTTGATAGTTGATATCATTTCCTGTCGCTCTATTTTTTTCAATTTTTCTTGCGTTTTTGCAATTTTAAGTTCCTTTTTCAAACGGCGTTTCTCCGGATCAACACCAGACGTTTCCGTGGATGATTTTGGCCCCAATCTCGTTTGTTGCGTGTGCGAACAATTACTGGATGTAGAACTTCCTGGAGTTTCGAAAGAACTTTCTAGAGATAATTCCAGCGGTTCGTTGCAATCTTCATACGTTGATTTCAGAGACTCGGTGAAATTCTCGGATGAAGTTTTCAAAGTGGGAACATCTTCGTTGTTCGCTAGAATTATTACAGAACGGCCGTCTGTTTGCGTGGCTGTACTAACTTTATTCGCGATTAACTTTTTCTTTGGAATTCTTGTTAATTTTCCTGGAGAACAATACGGTCGCTTTGGCCCAATCGATTGGAGGTTTTCATTAATAGAGTTCAATATTTCTCGAGTTTTGCGTTGTTCTTCTGCCAGTAAACTCAACTTTTCGATAACCCACTCCTTAAAATTACAATTGTCGCTAGTTGTAGAGCTGAGACTATCCATCTTTCTCAAATCAAATTAAAGCTCGAATAGAACCAACGCAAAACGTTCCCCAGAAATGAAATCGCAAGAGTTTAGAAAACCTTAGTCTTTTATAGGGCCTTTGGAATTCGTCACAATTTAATTAGTGATAATTGGGAAATTAAGTTCAACGTACATTAATCAGTCTCTTTAAATGCGAGGACGGGTTCAAAGAGTTTTTCAATTCTATTGTATACCTTCTTTTTTTTTTTTGTCTTTCAATTGCAGAGACTTTGTACGTGTAACAATCCCATCAAACGGTAAAATAAAATTATTTGTATACGTACGTAGCCTACTTTTAACACAAGTTTTAAGAACGGCCAAAAAAAAAAAAATAAAATCTATATAATATCATAATTATAAAACTTCAGTCTGCGAATGTATGCCATTGCAAAATTCGAAAACTACTCGTAGGCCTAATTAATAGAATCTCAAAGATCGAGGGAATTGAAAAACTAAAAAAGTCTAAAAACTAAAAACCAAAATCATTTTTTCCCTTTGGGAATAATAATTGCATGAAAAATATAAAAAAAAGTACATGATTGTAGGACAGTAATATATTTTTTACTTGGTTAAATTAAATATGGAGCTAAAATAAATTTAATGGTGGATCTAGTCTTAATTTTAAGCTTAAAGTTTTCTACTATTGCTGGCTATAACTTGTTCGCTACAGCCTACACCACATAAACTTAGCATGAAAACTATTGTTCACATGCGCAGCTAAAATATTTGGTAGATGTAGTATTACATAGGCCTACTGTATAATTATAACGTAACAATTTAAATGTTGAGTATTACAGTAGCCTACAAATTTAAAGCTGCATGTCAAGTTGTCATGCCTCGACATCAACAACGCATAATTCTTTAATAATTTTATTTTCATGATTTTCTTTTTCCCGCTTGGAAGATACCATTTTATTTTTCTTATAAATTTTAACTTGGTCGATATGAGCTTAGTTACTATATGAGGCTACTATAGCGCCGAGAAAATGAAAGCGAAGTCATCAAGTTCGGTTGTACCATTATTTATTTTCTACTGCATTATAGATTGGTTGTGTTCGACGTCTGGTAAAACGTTTAAGGAAATGCATTTCCTTTCTCATGACAAATTATTAATTTAAAAGGATTAAAATAAAATTTAATTGTTAATTAGAGCACTTGAAGCAGCCTAGAAATATTTAACAAATGACTTCTGTAATGCCAATGGAGGATTTAGATGCTAAAACTAGGGTAAAGGAAAATGTAAACTTATTTTGTTTAAATTTTATTACCCTATTAATAAACTTTTTTATTGAAATTTTCGTAATAGCGGTTAAATCCATTGTTTATTTTTTTATTGCGCATTTCAATAAATATTTTTATTTAATTCAAAAAGTGCTTTAGTTTGTAAAACATTAAAGTTGATGCAGATTTTAATAATTTATTGGATAGCAATGATGAATAATCAATGTGACTTAAATGTGAGCCCATTTTTAATGAATTTACAGAATGATGTTGACATCGCATCGGAGCAAGCTACGAGGACAGGGATAAACCTTAATTGGTATGCTACAAAAAAAACCATCGCTCAAGGGATGCTGGACATTGCATTGCTTACAGCTAACTCGGCTCAACTCAAACACATACTCCTCAGTGATGGACAACATCGCTTTTACTATCCTATGCTAGTGTCTATATGCATTTCAATCACTTTACAAGTAAGCAAAATTAAGCATAATTTATATAATTATTACTCTTATCATCTTATATTTTTCCGAGTTTAAAAATATCAGCAATGTCCATTTCATGTACACAAACTTGCATGTATAAGATAACTTGGTCACAATATTTGTCTTAGCTAAAAATTTAATTAGAAAAAAAAAAAAAAAAATTGTAGAGACAAAGTTCTTAATTTTTTACTAACAAATTTTGATTTTAATGAGAACTAGTGAAATGTTGATCTCGTAATGGAAAGACTCCCTTTAACCGCCTTAATTGTAAGCCATACGAAAATATTTTATTGACTAAGTGAAAGTCGTGCAAAATTATGAAATATTTTTATTCACGTTTTAAATTAGATTTTGTCCTACTTGTAAACAATTTTGTATTGTTTACTTGTTATTGTATAAATTTATTGCATTAGTACGTGATTACGCAAAAACTTTTTATTTTATTCTTTTAAATCAAGCCATGTTTACTTTAATATTGTAACAAATTGTCACATAAAAAAGTTTTTTTTTTTTTGGCTTGAACTATGGATAACTGAATTAGTAAAATGTATAAAATGGTAAATGCTATATCTATGACCTAAATTAGCCGTGGCGGTGTAAAAGTGATTCACAGACCATTTAGCTTGATTGATTTCAAATAAAAAGAACAGTGTTATTTTTGAGCATATAAATGGCAGCCTTGGTAACATTGATCGAAAGATAAATGCATGTAGCTCAAATTTGGCTTCTTAGAATTTTGTGCTGTCATGAAAGTCATGCAATTTGTACTAACTAATTATATACATTGCATGATTTTTAATTATTAATTCATTACGGTAATTAACAAAGAAATTGCAGCTTGAAATAGGAAAAAAAAAGAAGGAAAACATGCTCATTTAATTACAAATTATAATAAAATGTATTTTGGACTTCCTTAAACATGAATCTGATTAATAAATGTCACCATTGAGGAACTAAAATTGATTCTAATCTTTTGCTACAGATTATAGTTGGAATTGGTCAGCTGGCATTAGTTAGCGTCAACATAAACTATGTTCACCGTCACAGAATGGCTGATATACTTAATAACGTCATCACCAGCTGTGTTTTCATTATCACGGTTATAAACGTCATTATATCTGCTTTTGGCATTGAAGGGGATACCGGAAGTCCTAGTCCTCCTGTAACGCCAATGCTGCAGTAAGAGTCTTTTTATATACGGTTTATTTCAGTATAGTGTATTAACTGTGCAGTCTTATCAACAATAATAAATACCAAAGCTCAACCAAAGTTAATTTTTTCATTTAAACCACTTCAATTTGCTTGCGCCACTATGTATATTAATTCAACATTTTTTTTTAAAATTCAGTTTCTACATTTTTAGATAAATTTAAAACTATTCTGGAACTAAAACTAAAACTTTTTTGATATAAGTACCTTTTTAAAAACGAAAATTAAACTTAAAAAAAGTTATACAATATCTCCATTTTTGATAATAATTATATACAAGTAATTACAATTTTTACAAAATACAAGAAATAAATTGCGACAATATTCGGCTAATTCTTTTTGTAAAAAAAAAATTAAACTTATAAAATTTATCCTTTAGTGGGCCATGTTGTGATATTTACAGCTTAATGATTGTATAACTATGTATTTTTTATCATAATTATATAAAATTCTGTTACGATAACAAAAAGTGATTACGGTATTATATTCCAGTTAATGGATCATACCTAATTTTAATCACTTAATACCAATCTTAGTGTGAAAAAATAACAGATCAGCATAATAATAATGATTGCACAAAATAATTTGCGTGATTGAACTTTGTATTAGTTCTTTAAGTATTTTTAATTTTGTAATCAAAAAGTGTATATTAAATTTTTATAAAATAAATAAATAAGCAAAACATAATATTGTACTGTATTGTTATACTGTACTTGTAATTGATAATTTCATTTAGTTATAACCCGGAAATATTTATTAAACATTTCGTGATATTTTAAAAGTGTAGTAAAAAAGGGCTGTTCACTAATTAAGTCGAACCGATTTTTTTGGAAATGTTTGACTTTCTCCCTCTCTTCTTGTCAACAATAGTAGTAACAAAAACTAAAAGATCCCTAATTAAAATGATGGCCTACCCTCTTCCCCCGCTCCAAAAAAATATTTTATCACTCATCAAAATTATAAGAATTTTTTAAGTGGAATAAAAAACAAAATATTATTGCAGTTTTTGATGTCGTAATATCAAAAGCGGAAGTCTGACGTCGGTACAAGGGGTCTGTAAGGCCAAGAGATGTCACAAAAACATTAAACAAATACTTCGTCGCGTAACATATTGGACCATAATCACCATACAATATAAACCCTAAAGTTACGTCGTTAGCAGTAAATACGAGTAGGCCTACTAGTATTTTTTCACATAAAAATACAAAATCTCTAAAAGTAGCACAATTAATGCTAAAACAATACTTAAAGCAAAATAAACAAAAATGTCTGCTAATTGAAATAAATGAAGTGCGTTATCCCTGACTCCATCATCTTCCACTATGGCGCTTCCAATTCCTTCACTTAGTCCATGGACCCTCAAGATTCTCTTAAGAACGCCAAACTCTCGCATTTTCCATATACTGATCGAAAACATATCAAACATATTATCAGCAAAAATTACAAATATTTATAAATAATAATAATCAACCCAATTGATAGTCGATCGTCCAAATTCTCTTTATTTTTAGTAATGAAATGAAAAGGGTCCTTAAATAAAAATTCTTTGAGAAAATAAGCCGGACACGGTTTTCGGTTTGTAATGCCAATTCGAGCTTCATTGATACCAATGGCGTAGCCAAATGTGTCCCGAAGGCAAAGTGCGTCCAAACCTTGTTGATCAGGAAAATGGATCGCCTTATTTGACATGATTTTAACATCCCGATTAGTAGAATACTAGTAACAAGACCATAGAATATTTGATTATATAAATAATTTTGTTATTTTTAAAAAAAATACGTTAAGGAACTGGACAGTTGCACTTCCTTTTTTTACGCCAATCTGATAACTAGATTTAGCAAATTCAGAAATACTGGACATCAAATAATCATTTTTAATAGCAAGAAGTGATGTCAAAAACATCCCGTAATAGCTGGTCAGCATCCAAAAAAATAGAGAACTCACTATGATGACGATAATTAACGAAAAATTTAAATTATGTAGCATCTCACTCTTTCCTATTAATCATTCATAAAATTATTAATGTAATTTAAATATTTTGTTTATAATAATTTTACCTTGGTTTAGAGTAATATAGATTAGGAGCAAGGGCCAATTGCTAACATGCGTCTGAAAAGCGCTTTTAATAATTAACTTAAGACAAATACCCGTCAAAATTAAAATGAGAAAAGTAATAAACCAAACGCTTTTAGCATTAAATAAATTCTTAGTAAACATCCACGCATTCTGGCTTAGCAGTGACGGATAATGTATTGCAATTCCGAGATGTTCTTCCAAAATTGGAACGGTCAAGTCAACTATTTTTCTTCTACGCGGATTGGACGAAAAACATCCGATCAATAAATCGTAATTCTAATTGAAAAAAAAAAAATTAACATGCATAATAATATAAAATTATGTAAAATGCAAATGGTTTAAATGATGCAATTGGAATTTGGATTATTACTCCTTGAATAAATTCTGGAATCACGCCGATCCAAGTACCATCTGACAAACGTTCTTCAAATATTTTTGTTTTAGAAATAGTCATATTAACTCTAAATTAATTTTTAATGAAGATATATTAAATCAAAATTAAGTACATGTAACTTTTTTAAAAAAATACCCAAAGTTAAAAATGCTACTTAGAGTTGACGTTATTTCTACCACATAATTCATAAAAACAGGATGCTAAACAAGATAAAATAAAAACTCAGGTAGCATAATAATTTACGTTACTATCAATTTCATTTCAGTTCATAATACATTTTTACCTTCATGCAAAGAATATTTAAAGTTGCTTCTTTGAAAATGTCGTTTCCAAGAGAAAACGTTTGCGATTGCAACCCGTTTTCCATAGTCCAATTGTTATAATATTGAACAAGCATGCGTTTCGATTTGTACTCATAAGATAAGGCGTATAATTTAACATAAGTTATCTATTTAAATACATCAAAAATTAAAAATTTATTACTTAATAAATAAAAAAACATAAAAGCAAAATTTAGTTGTATAACCTCGTGAAGAAGATTAAAAGTCCCAAAGAAAATTTGTGTTTGGACATCGTATCCCTTGACATTAAATAAAGAGTTTTTACAATCAAGACATAGAAAAATAAGGAATCCCTGTCGCATCAACCATTTCATTTGAAAAAACTGTTTTCACAATAAAAAAAAATTTTAAATGCATAAAAAATTTAAATTAATTGAATGCGATTTATGCCAATAAAATTATTAAATTTGTACCTTTTGGAGGACCAGCAGTAATTGTTGTCCATTTCCTATAATAATTAACTGTTGTGTCCTATAATCCGAATTTACAATGCTTTCCAAAAGAATTAAATCGAAATCCAAACGGATCACGCACTGCAATTTATTTTCTGCCGCGTAATGATAAAGTCGTTTACCTAAGTCAACTAAAAACTGCATAAATGTAACCGCAATTTTAAAAAACAAAAATCAAAAATATTCAACTTATTTACCAGTACCATTTGATAAAAGCACTTTAGGGTAGTGTAGCTTTAATCCTTTTATTAAATCAGTTATTAATTTGTAAAATGTATAATCGTAAGATTGTGCGAAACAACCGCTAACACTTAAAATTAATACACCGAGAGTCAAAAAAGTGAAATGTTTTAAACTCATATTTTTCATAACGCTAAAGGCTACTTTTAAATATCACGATCACGGCTTGGAATTCTTATAAAACTATGTCTTTACTCCATTTATATCTAAATGAGTTAAATCAATCGATTTTGCGCGCAGGTAATTTATTATAGTGCTAAAAAAAATGGTGGCTCAAATTATATATACCGGTAATGTTATTGTAATTTTGATAAATTGCACTATAATGCGCTATCTAATAACTGTATTTTTAAATTTGATTAATGAACAGGAAAAAATATATAAAAAGCATCCCAAAGTTAGTTTGGCTTGTGCATTAAATGATAGGGTTGTTTTTATAATTTCAATAAAATTAAATAAATGGCTTAGAATATTTTCATTCTGTAAAAAATATTTTATTATAAAAGATCCTTAGATTATAATTAAGGAGTTTCGGTAACGCAAAAAGCGAGCATTTAAACATGAACAGAAAGGCGGAAAAGAGTGAAAAAGTGCGGCCAAGTCCATTAAAATTATGTCCTCTGTTTGTATGCAAAATCATCGTTTTCAAGGCCTTCACTCCTTCCCCGGATCTTGCCCAAAAAACAGGTAGGCTAAATTGACAAATTTGTCGATTTTTTGGGCAACCACGTGGCACATTATGACATTATCTAGTTTAAATGATTTGCTCATGCCTAATGCTATAATATGTAACATTTCACATAACGATAGCCAAGCACGCAAAAGTTACCAATACTTTTTATTATATTTTGTTACGCCATTACTTAATAATAATAATAGATTCAATTATACTGTATTATTAAAAGTCAAAAAAAATATTTTGCATATTAATTTTGTAGCATTCATAGATCTTTTTAACAGATAATAGCTGTTCACGCCCACTTAAAACTACGTTGGCATATTATATTGAATAAGGAAAAGGGGATTATAAAGCATTCGCAAAAACAAATTAATAAATTGCAAAAAAATATATCAAAAGTTATTAAAACTAAGAAAATTTAAAAAAAAAATACTATTATGGTTAGTTATTTGAAAATGTTTACAAATAAATACCATCTTTGCTGAAAAGTGTAACAAAGAATCTCAATAAGAAAAGCAATTAAAGAAATTCCTACGCCAACGAAAAAATAAACAAAAATATCAGACAATTGAGATAGGTAAAGAGATTTATCCTTTTCATGGTCAATCGCATTATTGTTAACAGATCCTTGGAGTCCGTGAACTTTCATTAAACGGGATAAAATTCCACTTTCTCGCAACTTTAACAATCTAAAAACTCCAAAAAAAAAAAAAATATCCTCAGTATTGAAACACCAACAATGATTTAGTAAATACATTATTATTATAAATGTATTATAAAATAACAAATTGAGTTATCACATTAATGATATTTGATGCCCTAAAGCAGATCCCTTTCGCGTAATGAGATGAAACGGATCTTTAAATAAAACCTCCTTGACAACATAAGCAGAACACGCTTTTTCGTTTTTTAATTTAAATCCAGCTTCCACTACTCCGATTAGGTAACCAAAGTTGGCCTTATTACAAACTATATCAAAAGCTAAGTCGTTGGGTACGTGACTCGTTTTTTTGGCAAAGGATTGAATATGGGAATTGGTCGAAACCTACAAAAATTAAAGGCTTAAAAACTGTATGAAATTAAATATCTTTCCAAAAGACTCGCATTTAACCACTGGCTAGTGGCAGATCCTTTTTTCACCATAATATGATGCGATCGAACCACTTCTGACACAGTTGTCAAGCGGTGATCGGGAGTAACAGTGAGGATTGACATCAAAAATGTGCTGTAAAAACTTGTGAGCATCCAGAAAAAGAAAGCACTTACAAAAATGATTATCATCAACGATAAACTCACACCGGAAAGCGCTTGAAATCGTCCTAAAATATATATTTATGCAATTAACTTTATCAAGTAATTAATTAATAAATCAAAGTAAACTATAAAACTTACCTTGGTTTAAAGATAATGACAAAAGCAATAAAAACCAATTAATGTATTTGTGTTTAGTGTCGCAATTCAATATGAACGCTAAACAAATTCCCGTTACTATAGATATAAACAAGACTGCCAAACACACGTATTTTGCGCTAAACAGATGCTTCGTAAACATTAAAGTATCTTGACCACTTTGTAAAGAATAATGAATAACAAATGCAAAACGTTCCAGTAGAACCGGATGTGTCAAATCCACGATGGTTCTTCGACGTTGAGTTGATAGAAAACAGCCAATTAATAAATCGTAATCCTAAAAAAGTGTTTTTTATTAGCGCTTATTAAAATTTAACTTTATTAAATTTTTAATTGCACGATATCTAGGTGCAGCAACAATAAGAATTAAAATGCCGGTAGCGTATAAAAAAACAATTTATAATTACATTGTTAATAAATTCTTGAATGGAGCCAACCCAAGTCCCATTTGGTAGCAGTTCTTCGTAAATAACTGAGTTGGAGACCGTCCAATTAATTCTAATTATAAAAAATCTGCATGTAACAATGCAAACAATAAAATGAATGAGTTACTTAAAATTTAACGCTTGACCAGCTAACGCTACAATGTCCCACGTTAACCCTCTCGGTTCCTTCCAGTTATTATAACCTGTTGGGCCCAGAACGCACATAGGAAACTGTATAAAACATTTTTACTGAATAAATAAAAATTATTTAAATAAATAAATAATAAAAAAAAACCTCCATGCATAAACTAATCAACGATTCGCTTTCAAAATGGTTTGATGGAGATAAATCGGACATTTGGAAACCGGAAACCATTTTCCAATAGCCAATTACATGTGAAATCATACGCCTTTCTTTATAGCTGTATTTTAATTCAACGAGATTAAATGCTAAATCCTAAAAATTTAATTACTAATTATAATTTATAATACATAAATCAAAAATAATTATGCTTACGTTATAATGAAATGCAATTATAATGCGAGTGTTTGTGCTAAAACCTTTAAAAAACGGGATGCCGTTTACGCAATTTAAACAAACCAGAAACAGCGTCCCAGAACGAGAAAGAAACTTCAAATTAAACGACTATAAATAAAAACAATTTTAAAAAAATTATATTTTGAATGCAACTCTTATTTACCATTTGAATTGATTGAATAATATCATTTCGCTCTCCAACAACAATGTATTTGTTATAATAGTCCGAAAAAAGAATTTTTTGAAATAGATTTGGTTGATATTTAATTCCAATTACAAAAGAAGACCCTTTCTCTACCAATAAATGCTGAAGTTGCTTTCCTAGAGTAACTAAGCATATCATTACCACACCACTTCGAAAAACAATTACGCTTTAAATGCAACTTACAGTCGGGAACAATAATCTTTGGGTGCAATAAATCAAATTTGTCAATTGATGATGCTAAAAACGGAGATAACTCCGAGGGAATAACCGGTAAACAGAAAAAGTTGTGAAAATTCAAAAATGTTGTTATCACAATTGCAATAAATTTCATTGCGATTTACAGAATATTTTTAAAATAATAAATTTTGCAATGTTATTTACAGCGTATTTATATTTTGGCCGGGACTACTGAAATGCAATACAATTAAATTTTAATTCACTGTAAAAAAAGATTAATTTATGAGCAGTCATAATAAATAGCTAGAAAAAAAACATTTTCAATAAACTAACTTATTATTTAAATTGATAGGTGTATGATCAATACCGGTACTTTAGTTATTAGAGCTTAGTAATAATTTATTGAAGCAACTTTTGAAAGTTTCATAGATTCATGAAGTTTCGAAAATTCAAAATTATTATTAAAACTTTAATATTAATGCATAAGATTAATTCATAATTATTAAGTTCCCAAGTAATAATTTCTTTAAAAAGGCATTTTATTATGATTTTAAAGAAATAGACCTGAATAAATTGAAATAAGTAAAATATTTAGCTTAGAATGCATGTGTCCAATTTGAATAAAATATTTCTAGAAATAAAACTAATAGGGATAATCCAATGCTAATAAAGTAATAAATAAATAAGTCTGAAATTTGAAAAATATGCAGAGTTTCATTCTCATTAATATCCTCTTCCAGAATGGAATTCTTGATGGTGCCATCAATACCGTGTGCAATCATTAATCGGTTTAAAATTCCATACTCCTTTAGTTTCAGTAATCTGCCATAAAAATTAAAACAAAAATCAGTTCAGTATCACCATATTTAATTGTGACATGTACAATCCAATCTTATAACTACACAATCTAGAATATATTTTACCGACTAATTTAAAAAAAAAAATTAAGGGCAAATTTCGAGAACTTTAATTTATGAGTCATATTTTTTCAACATTGGATCATATTTAATTTACCGTAATTATTAAACTTTGTTGCCTTTAACCTTATTGCTCAATTTTTGGATTTAAAATGAAATCGACTGTAATATATCATGCAGCAATACTAACATTAGAGATATTCTGTCGTCCAATATTTTCCCATTGCGTGTAATGAAATGATAAGGATGCTCAAATAGAACTTCTTTAACAAAATATGCTGGACAAGATTTTCTAGCTTTCAATCCCAAACTTCCTTTGTAAAGTCCAACAACATGTCCATAGTTTTCATTTTGACAAACCGAATCAAACCCAACCTCAGGATCCTTTATAACCAAGTTTTTTACAAGAGTTTTTACTTCTGTATTTGCAGATGTCTAAAAATTTTTTTTAGCATGCATTAATATTTTAACAACCAATTTAATAATAAATTACTGTTAGTTGATATATGGTTGAACCACCGCTATTGGCACCTATCCTATATGACGAACTTAACACATCAGCCACGTTTTTCATTAGATGATTATTTCCCACAGCAAGTAAAGATTCAAGAAACAAGCCATAATAACTAGTAGCCATCCAAAAGAATGACGAACCCACAAAAATTAATATCATCAACGAACATTTTCCCCCATTTAATGGTTGAGTGCGCCCTAAAAAAAGTAAACTATTTGAAAAGCTTCATTAAAATAATAATTTCTGCTAATGTACCTTGGTTAAGACTGATCGACACCAATAACACAAACCAAGTTATATGAGAAAAAGTATGATTACAAATCAATATTAATTTTAGGCAAATGCCAATTGAGAGTAAAATGACTAATGTTGCAAACCAGACAGATCTTGCACGAATTATTTGTTTGGTAAAAAGCCAAGAATTTTTGTTCAAAGTTGATTGATGATGAACTGCAATGACTAATCGATCATCTAAAATTGAAGAAGTAAAGTCGACGATCTGACGTCTTCGTGTGGTGGCACTAAATGCTCCAATCAAAATATCATAATTCTAAGGGGGAAAAAAACTACATAAGTGAAAGTAATAATTTTGAACAAAGTCTGTTGGTAAATACGTTATCAACAAAATCTTGAATTATTCCAATCCACGTCCCATTCGCTGTTTGCGCCTCATAAACAGTTGTCATTGAAATTGTCAAATTAATGCTACATGTTTTTCAGCATGACATAATATTAATCTATCAGGGTATTTATTAGAGAACCTTACTTAAAATTTAAAGAACGGCTCAATAATAACGCAATGTCCCAGACAAATCCCGATACACTATG
>JAQGAY010000911.1:0-18493 GCA_034698085.1 Polydesmus angustus | reverse complement strand
AATTTTGAATGGCCTACATGTACTGTACTTCCAAAAAAAGTCCTGTAATGTCAGAAGTTCTGTAGAAATACCGCTGTATTAAATTTTAAATTGCCATGCAAGGATAAAAAATTCATGCAAATTTTGTTGATACTTACCACAAGGTAGATAGATTTATCTTTTTAAACTTTTGTTACAAATTACTCCAAGGGGTGAACAATTTCATCGCCACCGTTTTGCACCTGCCGTTGTTGATGTGTACATTGTGAGCAAAGTAAGTAGTGAGCTAGGAGACAGTAGAACGATTTTTATTGATACAGGTGATCTCAAGTAGCAGGTTGATCTGTTTGTGTAAATCGTTCAGTTTACCTATTATTAAAAAGAACGATTTTTGCTTACTTTCACCTGCGACACCTGATTCGAGAAAAGAACGTTTCCTTTGATTCAGGAAAGCTTTGATCCGAGATCACGTATCATTTGTCTTGTCCATACAGTGCCATCTAGTGGCTAAAACAAAATACCGTACTGTCAATACCGGTAATTTCAACCATCATGAATTTTTTTTAAAAAATAATTTTAAAAGCAGAAAGTTAAAAAAGTGACAGAGTCACAGAGGGTTTAGTCAACGAAACTATTGGGCCTAGGCTATCTATAATAATATGTACTGTAGTTCCACATTTTGCTGCAAAATGCAAAATACTTTGTGAAATTGAATATACTGTATATTATCCACCTTCTGCAAACCTGTACATTTCTACCAATTTACTTCTGGCAAGTAATTTCATCAGTAAAATGTGATTTTTGAAAAGAAGAGCAAGGGTCTTTTTTATAAAAAAAAAACTAGGGAAGAAACGTCACATTGTCGTAAGTTTTTAATGGAAACACTTTTGCTCAAACTAAATTGCTGCAAGTGAATTTAGATAAAAGAGGCTTGGCAGAATTATTAGTTTCACTAAAACCTGATTCGAAGGTAACTTTTTGGATAGTCCGCAAAAGTTGTTTTCATCCTTACACAGCTGTTTATTATTTTTTCCAAAGAGTTTGTAGATTATCTATTTAAACCATATAATATTGCTATAATAATAATTTTATGATCTAAATATATCTTGGGAGAAAGTGGTCGTTAAGACTAATTTCAATTATTTGTTTGTATTATAATAATTATTATCTTAATTAGTGCTTTGAAATAATAGCCTTGATAGGGTGGGTGCATGTTATTGAAAATTGTTTTTATTGAATAGGCTTACTGTAGCAGCTAGATTAATTTTGCCATCCAAATTCTGATCGATATGGCATGACAACATTATCAAGGACATGCACTAATACCGGTATCAGATTATATTAAAAGGTAGAATGTTGTTTATGAGAATTGCTCGTCCTCTTCTACTTTCCAATCTTGCATTTAAAAGCTCACACGTTAAACGAGTATCGACTAATATTGATAACATGGCTAGTTATATCGAGCGATGTCAACAACTGCAGCAAATTAAATTAAGCGACGATCTATGCAAGGAAAAGCTACAATCCGCTAATTATATGTTATTTTCTAATGGCAAAGCATTACTGAAAATTGTAGATGAAGATCATTCCATTCTTTGGACTAATTATAATGGTAAATGTATACCTATTTATGTTAGCAAAATACTGTAAGTTAAAAATAATAATTGATTAGTTTTTAATGTAAATTCAATTATATTATGCATTTTTTTGAAACACTTTAATCGTTTTATTTTGGTATAGACGTTCGTTCATTTTTCATTGATGACGAAGATTTTTTAAGCAGGTTAACCTTGTTGGATATTGATGATAAGGATTTTAAGGGCCAGTTTGCCATATCTCTGCCTGATAAACCTGAATCAATAGTCGAAAAAGTCGAAGAAAAATACGCAGGAAAATTTTTCCAACAAAGAGCAGCATATTTTACTCTTCCACACGCTCAATCAGCCATCATTTGTCAGGTTTAATCAATTCGTTTACATTTTTTGAAACCCATACAAAAAAAAAATTTCTCATTCAGGGTACTGGAATTTTGGCTTGGAATAAAAACTTTAAGTTTTGTCCTAACTGCGGTAATAAGTTGATTTCTTACATTTCTGGTTGGCAGAAGAAATGCGGCAATTGCCAAAAAGTTCATTATCCACAAGTTAATACGCATTCTATTTACTCTTATAGTGTTTTAAATGTTAAAACCAATACTTTTTTAATTAAGACTTCACCTGTAATTATAACCTTGGTGGTAAACGAGAGCAACACAAAATGCGTTTTGGTAAGACAACACGGACATTATAAAGGAATGTATACAGCTGTTGCAGGCTTCATTGAAGTAGGTGAAACTGTAGAAGATGCAGTTAAAAGAGAGGTAGCTGAAGAAATTGGATTAGAAATCAAGAGTCTTAGATATCTTAAATCGCAATATTGGTTTGGCCCCAATAGTAATTTAATGTTAGGATTTTTTGCTATTGCTAAAAACACCGATATTGCGATGGATAAAATTGAACTTCAAGATGCAAAATGGTTCAGTATCGAAGAAGTTAAGGAAGCCGTGAAAAATACGTTGGAATGTAAGGATTTTAAGACGTTTATCACAAATTCGGATGGTAAAATTATGGTTCCACCCAAACCAGCTATTGCGCAAGATTTAATAATGGAGTTTCTCAATCAATGTTAATTTTAAAATAATTAAATCTTTTAAAATTGTTATTACACTTTATAAGTATAATATAATAAATATTTTATATTCAATTGATTTTAATGTTAGTTAAAAATTAAATAAATAACACTATCATAGAGTTTACAATTGTAACAATTATTTAATAATTAGTAGTCTTTTTAAAAACGATGTCCAGATTATAATCGCTCCAAATTTTTTAAAAACTTGCTTTCTTATAAGAAAAACTTCATGCCGTCAAATCAAATGCACATAATAATTAAAATTTAATCAAAGTGTCAACTGATAACGTTTATGTACAGTTACATAATACAGTAATTATAAAATAAGTTTTGGTGGAATGTGCAAAATGCCATCGATTATCATACACTTAAGTTTGAGATCTACCCAATCTACACTTCATCTTCTTACTTGCTAATCTCATTGGTACACGATTTCGAAGTTTAACACAGTTTTCAAATAAATATTTAAATAACAGCAGAAAGTAAACTTAATAAAAATATAATATTATATATCTAATAAAATAAATTTTATGAATAAAAGTAATAAAAAATAGATTTAAAATAAAAAATACTGGAGCAAAATAAGTTAATAATTTGGATTTAGCTTGCAGCCCAATGTTCAGCTCTCCACGATAAAGCCATCAAAGGTTTTTTCAGTATATTTGATTCTCTTTGACTACCAGTTGTTACACTTGTAAAGCGATCAATTAGATTTCGGTAGCCTTTACCTACAGTAATTACCGTTGGACATTGCGTGGCGATGCAATCAGTATGTTGGTTAGAGGGAACAATCTCTCTAACTGGAGATTTTTGAGGACTCGTTTGAAGAGGTGGAGGTTCTTCAACTAACAAATTATTGCTTCTCGATTCAAAAGAAAGTATTATTTTAACACCTTCTTCAAATGGCCTAAAAACAGTTATTGGTCTCATGGTTTGACTTTCGGCGACTATTATGCACCCCCAATTTGTTCCGATAAAAATATCACCTTTTACAGTTGTTATGGCTGTGACTTGACATCTCCCAGCTTAAAATTTTTAGAAAGCCATTATTAGAACACCAAAATTCGAATCAAACAGGTTCTTTTTATGTCACTTACGGCTAAGGTGCTCTTCGATGCTAATGGATTTTAAACTCTCGGAACACGGAGCCAATTTTGAACAATCAAGTTTGCTGAGTATTTTTCTATCAATTGCGTGCCAATGATAAACTATACAACCTGATAATTAAAAATTCAAAAAATTGTTAGCTTAAGTTTTTTAAACTGCTATATTTCAAATATTTTCACCAGGATAAATATAAGACCACACTGAAATCGGAGCTGTAGGTTCGGTAATCAGTAATTTAACTTCCAAGTTAGTTTGATTGAGTTCTTCGTGAGTTAAAACTTCCTGAGAGGTTACTGTTAAATTATTTAAGGTAAAAACACTCATTTTTCCATCACTTTGTCCACACCATAATTCCAATATGCTATTTAAAATATAAACTCTATTTATAATTTTTTAATTAACAAATTATTAATGGTCTTACTCTTGATTGTCTGAATTAAATCTAAAAGCCAAAGAATATATAGGAAGACCGTTACTTCCGAGTTCGATTATGGCATCATTTACCGAATCTTGATTAAACGTTGGGATAAAGCAAAGTTTGTCGATTTGGACTATAAACACTCTTCCATTTATTAAAGTTGCTACGACTAGATTTGGTTTAACAATTGCCATCATACAGCTAATGCTGGATAATGTAGAACTGTCGTGGTCTAATGAAAACTGGCAAGTGGGCAAATACGTAATTGAATTATAAATATGAATATTCCCTTTTGAATCTCCCATCCAAATTAAATTCTCAAAGTGACACAGCTTTATGACGTTGATGGATGAATCAATTTTCAATTTCTATTTTAATTTTTTTTTATATTACAATCGTTCGAATCAAATTTAAATACGTAGTAACTCACCTTATGCTGTTGCCAACTTGTACCACTGTAAGATACAATATCTAAATGGTTTCGACTCAAATAAAGATCAAATGTCGAATAACCTTTAAAAAAATAATTCTTGTTACACACATTTTAAGTTAATTTGAATAAATGCAAAGGAACAGACCAGGATCTTCTGCTGGAAACATAATAGTACCAGATGTTATTGCATTATTATCGCCTAAAATAATCGCATCCATCATGTGAACAAACTCCGGGGCTGTTCCAATAGAAACAATTTGACTAGCAGATGGACGCTCTTTAGGATGTTGAGACCAGCACAATACCATTAAATCCAACATATAAGTTGGATAACTTGTTTCCTGCATTTCCAATAAAATTCTAATAAATATGTAGGACTTTTCATCTAAAATAATTATCGAACTTACTCTTCTCGTTAATGATGGCCGGCCACCGTCTAAAATGTGGTCTTTAACAGTTTCGTAACCTTCAAATGGTAATCTCAATGTAAGAAGTTCGTATATGAACATCCCAAAAGAAAAACAATCCACCTAATAATTAATTTTTAAATAATTATTTAATCTATTGCATTTTCCTTAAAAAAGCTAAAAACTAAACACCTTTTCTGTATATTCTTCTTCACCATTGTGTCTCATTATTTCTGGAGCCATAAAGCCTTCAGTTCCACCAAATCCTTTAGTACCAGTAGGAAGCGTTGATCGACTTATGCCATAATCAGCTAATTTAACGGATACAGATTCTAAAGAGTTATTGTGAAAAGGAGGTGGAAGATCCCAAACAAGAACATTTTCAGATTTTAAATCGCGGTAAATAATGTGATGGGAATGTAAATACTCCAACGCTTTAGCAATCTGATCAATTATAAAAATATTTTTCATATAAATAATATTAATTAATACTCAGAAAAATATTTACCTGCACAATGATTTTTTGAATGACAAATACATTAAGTTTTGCTCCACTTCGCCTATAATTTTTCAACATAACATCTAAAGATCCTTGAGCAGCGAGCTCCAAAACCAATGATAATGGTTGAGTGCAAATGCCAACTAATGATACAATGTTGAGATGTCGCAACGTGGATAAAATGCTTAATTCTACAAGAATATCAAAAATTAAATTATTTTATAATAATTTCATGTAAATGTTTACCTTGACGAGCTGTGCAATATGCTTTTGAAGCATATTGCATAGGATCTCTTTGCCATTTACTTTGAGCTGCCTAATTTTTATGTTAAATAATTTACCAATTAGTTTAAAACAAAAACTAATCATTATTGTATAGTCTACTTTAAATGCAATAGTTGCGGATGGTCTCGCACCACTTCCAGGATCAACTGGTTGCAACATCTTCATAGCTACGCTGATGTCCATATTACATGCCTACACACGCCATACAATCCATTGCATAAATGAATTAAATCTATTTAATTTTTAACTTTTTATTACCCTAGATTTAACTGTAGCCTGAAAAACAAATCCAAACGCTCCCCTGCCTAACAGTTTTCCTTTTCGTATAGAATCAGGTCTGATTAAACGCCTTTCTCCCAAATCCATAAATATCTGTATAAAATAATTATATTAATATTAAAATCCAAAAAAATTAATTTTATATTATGATTACCATATCTGGCGCTATTTGTTCTAATGGTATGCTACCATGAATTGGGCATTTCATGCATCTTTCTTCGTAAGCTGTTAAAATGCAATCTTCAGTCATGAAGCAATAAACAACTTGTTGAGGGCCCTCATTCTGGGCTTCTTTTAAATATTCATCGTTGCAAACTGCACCATCGAGGCCTTCCCATTGCCCTTCTTCCGATGGCTTACGGCTATTTAAATGAACAAACAAATTTCGTTTAAGTTAAATTATGAAAGTGCGAAAGTGCTGTTAAAATGAAAATTTAACCTTGATTCATTGCTATCTTGCCCAACTCCACTATCGCTGTCGTGAGAGATCATACTATCCCTGGATCCATGAATCCTTCTTTCCGCACCGACTTTAATTTTTTTATCAGCATTGCCTGACAAGTAAATAACTTGACTAACACATGCTTCTCCACGATGTCTAGAACTATTCACAACATTCCACTGTTCACAACCTAAATTATCTTTCGATGAACTATTATTTTCACTGCTGAACTGATTAACCAAGCAAGGAGTGCAGGGAACAATTCTAGTCACCAAGAATTTTCCTTCAGATGTATGGACAAATCGTGTGCCAAGAGTTGGATACCAATCCTCCATCAACGTATCAATGTGATCTACAGTCAATACGAGCAATTTTGTAACACATTCAAGGTTAGGTTCTAACACCACAGAATGATGTAAAACATCATTCGAATTTTGGTCATCATTATAAGCCCAAATAGGGGGTTTAATAACAATCGTTTGATTGGGAATTAAAGCTTCCAATATTGCAGCGTTTGATAAATCTAGTTCGTCCCATATTCCTTCTTGTTGAACCATCAAACACATTTGACGATATTCACACGGAAAATTATTCAAATCAGATAAAACTTCCTTAATGTGAAATAGAGAAGTCCCCGCGTACCTTAGTTCAATTCCAGTTTGCCAACAAACCCATTCGGCTCTCTTTTCTAAAATTTTTAACACGGAAGGATCATGTTGAGCTTCTTTGGGAATAACAAAATAAGAACGAATTATGTCAATGACGCTGTCGTCAGCTAACATCCTAGTAATTAACCGGGGCCAAAAACCGCTAGGAAAGTATGACATAATAAGTAAACGTCGAATATTTGAATGAGGATCAAAATGATTTTGTATGCAGTATTCTTCATTTGTATGAACAGGACTGCAACCGTCCTGCATTTCTTCAACGGATTTAACAGGATCTAATAAAAAAACACCACAACGTCAGTATCATTACAGCGTTAATTATAGTCAATATTAATATAGTTTAGCCTACTCATTAATTTACTAGATGTATAACCTTTCGACCTAAATATCCAGCCTCGTGATCTTACTGGAATCTATAAAAATACAATTTTTAATTAAATAACAATCATAGATTATGTTTCTTACAAAACAGCTTAATAACGACAATGTAAAAACAAGTGATAACTCATGCTAGGAATTAGTAACGTATAGAAAAAATTTCCCACATGCATTAGTAATATTTTAATGTAATAATAATAATGTAAAGGATGCAAAAAAACAATAATTTTAAAAGTGTTTAAAGCACGTTAAGGTCTACTCCAACATTTATTAGAAAAATTATACAGTATTAATAAAGAAAAAAAATAATAAAAGCTGCAGAAATAAAACCCATTTTTACACCAGCTATGATTTGAACCTTTACCCGGATGTCGCAGCCAGGGATACCACTCCTGAGTTGTTCTTCTAAAGGTAAAAGTGATGGAATTAGAAGAGTCCGGTTGTCCCAAGTTAAGGCAACCTCAAATTTATTTAGCAGACTAACGATGTAATTTCTTACATCGGGAGATACAAAAATTGATGATTTAAAAGCTAATTTCAGATCGTCCATTCTCATTACACCTAATATTATAAGTAACATTAAGAAAATATAAAAAAAATATTTTCAATTTAAAAGATTTTCCTACCACTTTTGGCAAATGGATTAATTTCTCTTATCGTTACTACATGAGCAAGAACATCGCAAAGCCATTGTGGGTCCAAAAAGTACAAATCTTTCAAAGTAGCATCTTCGTAATGTAATAAAACCCCTAAATAAATGTATAAAATAAAGCATAATTTATACATTAAAAATTTAATTATTCACTTCTATACCATTTTCATGAAGAAAAGCAGTTGCTTGATGTAATTCAGCTAAATCACGAAACCCGAGATTAAATCTCTCTTGCATTTCATGCATGACTAGCATTCTTTAAAATGTCAACAAAAAATTTAGAATTCCTAAAAAGTACTTTAATTATCTATCTTATTTCTTTGCTACCTATATTGTTCAGATTGAAGAACTGGATCCTTATTCTGTAATCGCCTTTCTACAGCTAAATAGCTGACTACATCTTCCAATGCTAAATAAGTGGCTGGAATTTTCTGTTCCAATAACCTCTCTTTCCCACCTATTTTAAAATTTTTTTTTTACATTTGGTTATTAATTAATTAATTTGAAGATGTAAAAACAAATACCTGGAGATCGAAGTTCAAACACAGTGTCGTAAATAAGATTGCATAATAACTTTACATTATGCCGAGTTTTGCAACTTATCTCGATGGTGTCAAGAACTCTAGGTAACCCACACTTATCAGCATCCACAATATTGATAAATCTGTCCCTGATTAATTGTTGCAAATCTTCCGAAAATGATGGTGGATATTTTTCTTTTATCAAATCATAATGTGTGCCGATTATAATAACAGGAGAGTTTGGAGCTCTAGCCTAAACAATAAACATTAGACTATAAAAAACATTTACACAGAGTGTGAAATGATAACCTGGATATTGACTAGCCATTGCTGAATTCCAGCAACGCCACTTTCGCCATCAGTTATTTTCCAAACGCATAGATAAAGGGATCGTTTAGATAGAAAATATTGATGAGTAGCGTAGTATTCTTTCTGTCCACCAAAATCCCAGGTTCGAAACGTTACTGAACCGTGAGAACTTTGACCTCGTATTTTTTTTTCATACGTCCAATCACTAATGTCGACACCAACAGTTGACAAAGTCACACCTTTTGGCGTCTTTAAATTTATGTTTTTGTTACCAATTCGTTTTGCCCAATGCTAAAAGAAATCTATTATAATACATTTATTTTGGCATTAATGTTCAAAGCGGTCTACCTCGGGTGGTTTTTTCTTATAGGAGCCATTTCCTTCGTGTCGAAGTTGTTCGAGAAGAGACGTTTTGCCAATTCCTTGAACCCCAACTATCATAAGCTTCATTCGAGCATAAGGTCTTGCACTATAAAAATGCATAATAAAGTTTAGTGTTGATTACAACAGTATACAAATAGCTTACTCTTCGAGAATAGATTTTAAATATCCCACCACGTCCATTGTTTTATATTTTTTACTATCAATCATTGTTTTTAGAGGTTCGTTAAGATTGCAGCCTCGAGTATTTAAATTCCATAATTTGTTTAATAACCCCATTTCAGGTGGAAGATGAGAAATTCCTTAAATTATATAAAAAAAAATTAAATTAAAAAAAGTCATAAAACTGTTAATAACTTTCTCACCAAAATTCCCGCTAATGTTAAACACAGATAAATGAACCAGTTCACTAATTATTTTTGGAACCTCACATAGACGATTATTAGCAATATCCAACATTGACAAATTCGGAAATAAAAGCTTTGATTTATTCGTAACACCTGACGGAACACATTTTCCATCCTAAAAACAACATTATATTATAGAAAAAATAGACAGTATTAATAATAACAAAAATTACATCAAAGGATTCGTCATCGATTGAAGTTCCTCCAATCGTAACATATTCATCAATGAAATTAATTGCTAGTCTGTCTAATAAATTATCTGATAAAATAAGCGTTTTAAGATTGTCAAGTTTATAATTTCGACGATGAACGCAAGCGTTTGATGGAAAGGCCATCATTACCGGACTCATTGAAGGCGATGAAGATGTCAAATATGAATTCATTGAAAATTCTAAAAATAAAAAAGCTTTTTTTTTAAAAAATGAAGTTTTATTTTAATAAAATAGTTTAATTTACCTGAAGAAGACTTTTTTAAAAATGTTTTAGGAGAGTTGACAATTAAATTATAACAGGTATTATCTGGACTACATTCCAACACTGGCCACGAGAGAATTTCGTTATGAGACATATCTAAATGCTTCAAAGTAATTGGAAAGTTTGAAACTGGTCCAAATTCAGTCAACCTAAATTTTAAACAAAAAATAATAAAAATTGTATGCGGTTTTTATAAAAATAAATTAACTCGCCTATTATAGCTCATGTTTAATTTGACTAAATTAACTGCTAAACAGGCTAAACCAACAGGAATAGTTTCAAAAGCGTTGTGAGCTAAATTTAACATCATTAATTTTGATTGATTTTCTTTCGAAACATCGTCATCATCCAAAATAGAATCTAACACTTCCACATTCTGACTCCAAATATTGCTGTGATTAACGTCTTTGGTTATAATATTCGAATAATTCGTTATCAATTTGTCAGACGGAAAAAACTCCAAGGCGCTGAGAGTCGCGTGATCATCAGTAATTTCCACAAACTGCTTCCTTGGGGAAGAACTAGGTCCAATAAACATGTTAGATGATGTTGACGACCTCGGCGAAGCGCTTCTTGACTCTAAAGACAAACTTTCCGCATTTACTACTTGTTTTCCAGTTTTTACTTGCGTTTTAACCGGAAGTTCCGACAGCATGTTAAAAGACAAGCTTAAATCTCTCAATTTTGGCGCCGACCACAACTCAATAGGTAAATGCTTCAATTTATTATTCGATAAATCGAGAGTAGTTAAACTTCTTAAACTAAATAGCTGTGGGGGAATTTTTTCCAAACGATTATCCTGCATGTATATCTCTTCCAAAACTGGACAATCGTATTCCAAAGTCTTCAACTTTCCTTGCGGTGTTTCAGTTTGTAGTAAACTACCACTTCCGCTTGGTAAAAGTGCAATTTTATTCTGCGACACGTTGAGACATTTCAGAGATGCTAATTGAAAAATATAGTCCGGCAATTCCCGAAGTGAGTTGTTTGAAATATCTAACCTGGTAATTGCAAATAAAGCAATTGACTGGTTTTTTAAACTCAATTTTAATTTAGAATTGTACGTCACGCTGGCGTCGATCAACCATTGCTTCCTTAAATGATCTAAACATTTCTGTCCGTGCCAATTGATCATGAGTGGAACGGTTGGAAACATTGAACTATAAGTCACGCTACCAACTCCGGCAAACCCTAAGCCACCAAACTGCATGACGGGGATTACATCTAATGCCTTTTTATTTATTTTATGCTCAGGATCAGGATGAGCTTTAAGAGCTAAAAGCTTCGAAACAGTTATCTCGTCTTGTGCTCTCGATGCTACAACCAACGCTTTACATTGATCATCTCGCGCTCCATTTTTAAGCAATAAATCGATCATTCCATAATCTCGATTTTTACATGCCTCAACTAAACCAGTTGAACCTACGAATGTGCAATCGTCGTCTTGAAAAGGCGAATTGTCCACCTCTTCAATATTAATTTTCAAATTAGGGTTTGCTCCGTTCTGTAAAAGTGCTGCTGCGATAGAATGAAATTTATGTCTTACTGCCACATGTAACGCCGTTTCAGAATTGTTGCTACAATAAATATTTACATCAACGGGTTGAATTAAGCACTCGTTGCTGCCAATTGCGGAGTCGTTACAACTGTTCTTATTTAAATTTAACTTGGACATTAACATTTGGATGCCATCGGACAATCTTCTTTTGGGGCTGTTCACGTCTTCCAGATCTTCGGATCGGCTTTTAGCCGTTTCTTTAGTAACGTTAGCATTTGCTTCACCATTTCCAAAATTGTTATTTTCCACCGTTGCAGCATCAACTTTTTTTGCTTTAATTCGAAACTTTAAAAGGATATCTACCAATTTTTGATTTCCAACACAACATGCCAGATATAGCACCGTCTGTCCAGTAACATCGCGAGCATTAATATCAAAAGGCATGGAATATTCCCAAGTCGATGTTTTATCCTTAAAACTCTGCATAATTTCTTGTGGGTAGCTATGATGAAGTATAATATCAATTACACCAACATGGCCGTTCACTGCAGCTGCATGAATAGGTAACCACTTTTCCAAAGTTGCGCATTGAATCAAGTGTGGAAAAGTCTAGTTAAAATTTTAAGCAAGTTAACAATTAAACGCTATTAAATAAAAATATTAAAATAAAATACTCTCGACTATTCATGAATGATCAAAAGTTGCTGAAATTATTAAAAAGGTCAAATTTTAGATCAATTACTTCAACTTCCAAAAGTAATTGGTAAAATGTAAATAAAAATTACGGGAACTTAATTTTTTAAATTTTAAAATATTGTTAATAACTGGGTTTGGAATTAGGTTATCACTAGAAATAATCGAGGATATCTATATCGTATAAAGCTTACTTTTAGTAAATTTTTAACTATATCTTTTTTCCCACTATAACAGGCTATATGAAGCGGTGAATATTTAGTGACTAAATGCACTCTTCCATCAGCACCATTTTCAATTAAAAGTCTCACAATATCTTTCTGACCACTTTCAGCGGCTCTAATAGTAATAAAATTCTAATAGTATAATTATTTTGCCATAAAATATAAGATGTAAACATGAAAAATCAAACTTACTTAAATAATAGAGTTGTGCTTCCATTAGGAGTGGCATTTATAACTTGCCCCGCATCAGTTTCTAAATCTTTAATTACAGATTTCAATTTTCCTATATCTCCATTATCTTGCGCTTCCACCAATGCTAACATTAAATTAATAACATTTTATTTTGTTATTAAAAATATTATTAGCGTTTTAAAATTACCAAAATACATCTGATGTAAGCGCTGTTCGTTTTCGTCTAAAGTGGACAACATGGAAAAACATTATTAAAAATAAAAAACTTGAAATAAACATGAACAAACCAGCTGCTCGTTTAAGAACCGCCACACAGTCTTCATGACCAGCCTGTTCGGCAACATCCAAGGGCGTCATACCTCTTTTATCTTTTGCCAATAAATTCGCTTTCCATTCAATCAGTAATTTTACGCTTTCAACTCTTCCGTTTCTAGCTGCGACGTGTAAAGGGGTCTATAACACACAAACATTCATTTAATTTACATTTATTATGGAGATTACAGTATATCTCGAAATAGAAATCGATCATTCAAACATCAAAACGACTTGATTTTTCTTGCTGGAATATACATATCTTGCACTTGGTTTAAAAACTAAATATTAATTGACTGACTCGTATGACTTCTTAACTCTTAAGGTAATTTACGGCAAATGGTTCCCTATGTTTTCTGTTAAAATTAACGAAATCACGTGCTTTTGATTTAATTTAGCAAAACATAAATAACTTATTTTTAATCTATAATAAAAATTTAGGATTGTCTTATCTTCGTCTAGTGCAGCCGATTTGTATGCCGATATATAAAATAATTAATCCGGGGCAGACATTTACCGAGTTATCGTACTTCAAACTGCAACTAACATTTGGATCAGCTGTTAAATAAAAACGATATTAGGCACTAAATAATAAAATTATAACAAGAGCAGAGTAGGAACCTCCTGATTGAAGTAAAACTCTCGTACAGTGACTGTTGTCGGTTGCAGCGGAAGCATGAAGAGCACTTCTGTCATACTCATCTTTTGAATTAATAAATTCCAAATGTTCACCGTTGAGCAAATCTTCTAATAATTCAGGATTTTCCCAAAGAGCGGCTTGGTGTATTAAGCGGCCTGGGAAATCTTCCTCTTCCATCAACGGTTCTTTAAAATAAACAGGGTTCTGCATTCAAAATAAAATAGCTGCCTCTAAAAACAATATTTAAAATCATAGTTAACTGTGTATACAACCAAAAACCTTAACTTAATACATACCAAAATTAAAAACGCATTTCACCGTAAAACCTATTTTGAAAAATTAAAATATTGCTACTAGTGCAAATAAGCATTTTACATCAAACAGCAACGTTTTCTTTAAACTAATAATAAAATCATTATGAGAACTACAAGCCTTCTGTAAATACGTACATTCAAGTAATTAACATCAAACAGTACTAACTCCTTGCTCGTTATATTCGATATCAGTATTGCTTAACTTCAAAATATAAAGCTGAGCCATGGCATTGACAGAATGATGAACGCTATAACCACCGTCGTTCGGCTAAATGTTCAACATGCATCACATAAATAATTAGCTCATTAGTCTATTTAATCTAATAAATTAACACTCGACTAATAACATTATGCCATTTAATAATGCTTAAAACGCTTTTTCCGAAGGTTGGCTCACTACCCGTCCAAAATGGATGTAAAATAGGACATCCACTAAACACGGATTGTGATTCGTACGGATTGCTCCGCCTATCTCGAATGCTTTGTTTCCACCATTCTTTGGAAACGGGTTTGAAGCGGTTTTAATCCATGAAACTAGTTTAACATTTTGGTGCAGACACAAAAGATTTTTGAATTAATAGAAATCAAAAGTAATTTTTTTTAAAGAAAAGCAAATGTCGTACTGTATTTTTTAAAAAAATCACGAAAATGATGTCAAAAAATTACTGCTTTTCCGACTTTTCGGTGTGAATGGCTTTCCTGAAACCGGATTGCAGCGAGTAGCCAAAGCGGTTTCGGATTCTTGGTGAAAACATAGAATAAGGGCAAATCGAAAAAGCAGCAGTACAATCGTCACTTAAAAATTTTAAAATAAAATATGGTAGGTCTATTGTTTTTATTAATAAAATTTAAATCGTAACTATGCACAGCCCTGACTATGCATCATTGTCAAGGCATAATGTAATTAAATGCTCTAAAAAATTAAATGGGAATAATAATAATTACATAAACGATCAACAATCTTCCACACTACTAAATGCCAAAAACTCTACGGATCGACATAAAAGTAGATCTTAACAATACATGTAATTATTACAGTAAAACCTCTACTCGCGACCACCTCCGTTTCGAGACCACCCCAAATACGTCCCTCCGATTTTCCTATGTTAATGCACCTCTAATACTGGATCACCTCTACTGCAAGACCGTGACCACCCATTTTAAGTCTAGCTATTTTCAATGGAGGTCTCTATTTCAAGACCACTAAATGATTTTGTGAGTTAATTACATGCATTGGAATGTGATTAAGCTTACATTTTTTAATATAATTCTGGTCATAAGGTTCAAGGTGCCTAGCCACAAAATTACAATTTTAATAGCAGAAAAATAATGACTTTTTTTATTTTTAAAAAATTCTATTTGAAGACCACTTTTAGTCGGTGCCAACGGTGGTCTCGAAATAGACGTTTCACTACTGTAATTATTTTTTGTAGGCCGCATTAGTATTTTATACTACGCTAAAAAATATTAATGTAAAAGAAGGCGGATGTGGGTGTATGTGGTGGGTAGATTTAAAAGTTATTTGTTTGCAGCTTTATCTTGAGGCAGAAGAAATAGACCAGGGTTAACCAGGTTTTAGCTAGCCCTTAGTAGTTGAGATCTCAATAATTTCAAGCGTAGCTTCCGTAAACAACCACACTACCGGAAAGCGGTACCTATTCTGAAAAATCACGATAAAATTATTAAGTCGAATGCTAGTCAGTTATTTTTTTTAAAAAAATATTTTTCATGTTTAGGTTACGTACACCAGTTGACCATAACGCCGGCTTTTCAGTCGGTTCCTATTGTGTATACCTATATACAGTATTAACATGACATGTCATAGGCTATCTTATCAACAAATATTTTTTTTTTTAAAAAAAACATTAAACTTCACAAAATAAAATTTACGAACATTTTGTCATATATGAGTACTGTAGATTATAATACGATATATAAAAAAATTGCCTTTACTACAGTATCTTTCAAAAATGAAAGTTAAAATAAATAATAAGTGCTCACGGAAAAGGATAAAAGCCAAACAATGAGGAAATCGAGTAGGAAATAGGATGAACAATTAATTGACAGGAAATTCTTTTGAGGATATTTGACGCGCGTCTTGACCGTAGTATATAAAGGTTTTAAGAAAGGTTGTCTTACTTCATTTTAAAATTCTAGCGTTCTTTTTAAAATCGTCGGTCATCATTAAAGCTAAAAATGCATTTGATTTGGTGGCCTGTTTTAATAGTAGGTGTTAGTCTAGTGAGCTGCGTTAATTCCGAAATACTTCCGGAATTTGGACACAATTCCGGACCCGATGTATTACACGATCAAGAAAATTCCAAAGATATTCACGAGGAAAGTGTTTCAACGGCGGAAAAATTTATCACTTCACATTCGCAGCATCGACTTTCATCAAACTTTTTGTTATCACTTTATCAAAATCTGAGCTTAGGATTACCACTGAGCCGAGCCACTGGACGACACCAACATCAGAGGTTTCTTAAACGAGCTGACACAGTACGCGCATTTCCTGCAGTTGGTAAAATATTTATTTATTCTTTTGGTTAATTATTATCAATATTATTGTTTTTTTTAATTAAATAGAAAAGACGCAACGTAATTATTTCTTCAAACCGTTTGAATAAAATGTGAAATTTTGAGCATGTTTTAAACAATTTAAACTAATTTATAAAGTTTTTATTAATATCTAACCCATTATTTAAACAAAATAGTTTTGAAAACACATCGTATAACTTCTTTCCTTTAAAAAAATAATTAACTGTTTTAATTACTCGACTATTGTTCAAATTTCATTAACTAAAGTTTTAAAACGTTTTAAGCAATTATTTTATATTTATGTAAGATTAGTACTGTTTATGCAGAATTTATTTATTTTTTATGTCATTTATTTTATAAAATACTGTAGGCTAATAAAAAAAATATTTCAAAATAAATTTAAAATAAAATGCATACAATAACTTTAAAAAAGTTAAAGATAACAGAATTTAAGTTACTTATAATAATTACCGGTACTATTATTTTTTGATGCGTTGATTAAAAGATAAACGAAATATAATGACGTAATTAGAATTAAAGGATTCGCATTTGAAATAAACGAACTTAAATTAATTTTTTTTTTTTTTCATTTTAGGAAGTCTGATTAGCCACCACCATCTCTTGTACAAGTTCAATCTATCTCAAGTAGAAAAATCCGAAATTTTGCGCGCGGCCGAAATCCATTTCCTTCCACCAAGCGGATTTAATGTCCGGCGAAAGATGTACGTGGCCAGCATGTCCTTCGAGCAAGATGGCTTGGTCTACGCTTCTTCCCCTCACATGATCACACCATCTACAACCAACGAAGGTCTGGTCATCGTCGACGCAACAAAAGCCGTCAAAGACTGGCTGGAACAATTTGCTCGCAACGAACAGCGTCTTCTGAACGAGATCACTCTGGATTTAGCCGTGGCGACCATAGGTCATCGAAGAGCTTTTTCTCACTCCAAACTATTAAGGCACGTGGGGCTCATTTACGAATCCGGCGAAGGCTTTTCCAAAGACATTGCCGACGTCATTTTAGTGACCTATTCGGAGACTGGCAATAGATTTTTAAATGCTACGTTGCCGGGACAATTGAGTGGTGGTGGTCGTCAAAAAAGATCGAACGACGGTCATCGAAATGCGAAAGAGGATGAAGAGAACGACAATAAAAGTGGTGGAAAAGGCAATGGGAACTTTATTTGCAAGCGGAAAGACTTGATAGTCAACTTCCCCGAATTGGGATGGGGCAAGTGGGTGGTTTACCCTACTCTATTCAACGCATACCAGTGCACGGGCAAGTGCGGGGGCTTTGCTGATTCCAGGAATAACCCCACCAATCACGCCATTATTCAAGGATTGGTTCGGCTCGTGTCCAGGCGAGACATGCCCATCTCCTGTTGCACGCCAACTAAACTTTCGCCGCTAAGCATCTTGTACTGGGAAAAACAAAGCGTCGTTATCAAACATCACGAAGATATTATTGCAGAAGAATGCGGATGTCTGTAATAATTATTATAAGCAAACTTTTTGTCATTTTTGAAACAAAATATTGTAGATGTAAATTGCAATTAAATTAAAACTAAAATTTTACGATTGATGAATAAATATCAATTTTCAAATGTACACACTAAAAAAAAAAATTAGCTATGCAACTGTAAACATACTAAAAATAAAAGTCAGATTACGCCAAAAACGCTTTTTTATATGCAATTAAAGTGATTAATAAAGTCATACTGCTTTCATGTAGCAGCACAATAAAGTGCTATCACTTTAATAGCCATACGACTT